>WSYH01010571.1:0-22846 GCA_036426205.1 Ascaphus truei | reverse complement strand
TATATGTGTGTTACAGAAGAGAGACATGACATTCAGTTTGTGGTAGTATGTGTGTATATATGTGTGTTACAGAAGAGAGACATGACATTCAGTTTGTGGTAGTATGTGGGTATATATGTGTGTTACAGAAGAGAGACATGACATTCAGTTTGTGGTAGTGTGTATATATGTGTGTGTGTGTTACAGAAGAGAGACATGACATTCAGTTTGTGGTAGTGTGTGTATATAGTGTGTGTGTGTTACCAGAAAGAGACATGACATTCAGTTTGTGGTAGTGTGTATATATGTGTGTGTGTTACAGAAGAGAGACATGACATTCAGTTTGTTGTAGTGTGTATATATGTGTGTGTGTGTGTGTGTTACAGAAGAGAGACATGACACTCAGTTTGTGGTAGTGTGTGTATATATGTGTGTTACAGAAGAGAGACATGACACTCAGTTTGTGGTAGTGTGTGGGTATATATGTGTGTTACAGAAGAGAGACATGACATTCAGTTTGTGGTAGTGTGTGTTACAGAAGAGAGACATGACACTCAGTTTGTGGGGTAGTGGTGTGAACATGAGGGTTAAACCCAGAGGGGCAGACATGACGACGTCGACGACGGTAGGTGTGGATAAATTGATACAGGAGACGACTGGCAACAGAAATCAATCTCACGCGTTCACAGCGCTGTGTGTCTACATCACCCAATACACACCGCCTGGCAGGTTCACTGCCAGCAACAGCCAGCAAGCTAGCATGTAATACACAACTACCATTGGCTACAACTAGCATGTAACACTAATACATAGCACTGTAACTACTACATACACAGCATGTACACTACAACACAAGCATGTAACAACTACGTACACAGCAGCATAACACTACATATCACAGCATGTAACAATACAACACAGCATGTACACTACATACACAGACATGTTTACACTACATACACAGCGATGTACACTACATACACCAGCAGGTAACCAGCTTACATACACAGCACTGTAACATAATAACAAGCATTGGTAACTACGTCCACGCAGTCCATACATCACAGCATGTAACACTACATACATAGCATGAACACTTACATAATAGCATGTACACCTACACTACCATAGAAGACTACCACTACATACAAGCAATTGTAAACACTACATACATAGCAGTAACATACACAGCATGTTAATACTACATACTATAGAGGTAAACCACTACATACATAGCATGTAACAACATCTACATATGCGCACTATGATACAGTACACTACATACATAGCATGTAAACCCATCATAAGCATGAACCACTACATCGACATAAGCATGACACATGCATGTACTACTAACATATAGATGAACACTACACACATAGCAGTAACACTACAAACATATCATGTAACACACATACATAGCATGTACCACAAATACTAGCATGTAAACCTACATATATAGCCATATAACACTACCCACAGCAAACACAGTCCGCATATACTGCAAATATCCAGAACACTAACATGTAATACTACATACAGCAACACAGTGTCAGCCACGCCAACATTCAGCAGCACATAGCATGTAATATACATACATAATTAAATAGCATTACATAGCGTACCACACATATTAGCATGTAAACTAACATACATAGCATGTAACACTAATACATCAGACCTACAGAAGAGCTGAACACTACCATACACGTTGCGGTCGAAGAACTAATGGACACTGACAGAATTTCATAATTTTGGCCTTGTACGCCACCACAAGGATTTGAAATGAAATAACTGAGATGCAATAGAAGTCGACTTTAGCTTTAATTCAAGGGTGTTGAACAAAAATATGTATTGAAAGTTTAGGAATTGCAAACCATTTTCATACAGCCAGTCCCTATTAGGGGTCAAGTAATGGACAAATAAACACAATCATAAATAAAATGCTCATTTTTAATACTTTGTCGAGAATCCTTCGCAGGGCCAATGAAGATGCTTGAAAGTACTGGAACGGCTATGGAACATTTACCCACACGCTGGGTTTCCCTCTTGTATGCTTTGCAAGGCCTCTAGGTCTGTCTTCAGTTGTTGTTGTTAGTGGGTCTTCTGCCTTAGTTTGCTCTTCAGCAAGTGAAATGGGGCATACTCGATCGGGGTGAGATCAGGTGATTGACTTGGCCAGTGAGAATAATTCCACTTTTGCCTAATAAAAAACTCATGGGTTGATTTCGCGAGTTAATGTTTGGGTCATTGTCATCTCCGTACTTAACTCATCGCTGCATGGATTTGGCTCTGAATATGAGTAGACAATAAATCCTATACACATCAGAAGTTCCTTTGCTGCTTCTGTCTCTGTCACATCTCAATAACAACTAGTGACCAGAGGCCATTGTACGCAGCATGTCCACTAGCACACACTGCCTCCACCGTTAGTTGACAGATGATGTGGGTGTATGCTTCGGTCATGGCATTCCAAGCACTTCTCACATCACTGTTTCGTTCCCATCTAATTTTGGTAAGGTTGATTAGTTTCTCAGTGTCCACAGAATGCGTTCCAGAACTGGCCTGGCTTTTGTTAGATAGTGTTTGGCAAAGTCTATTGGCCCTTTTCTATTTGAGGTCATGAATGGTTTGACTGTGGTGTGAACCCTATGTATTTGCTCTCATGAAGTCTTCTCTTTATGGTAGACGTGGAGGACATGAGTTGTGCCACCTCCTGGAGAGGTATTTACTTGAATGGATGTTGTGAGGGTTTTTCGTTACCTGGAAAGGATCACGACATCCACCACTGTTGTCTTCCGTGGACGACCAGCCTTCTTTGTATTTGGAGAGCTCAAACAGTGGTTCTTTTTTCTAAACAAGTAACAAAATGTTGATTTGGCCACTCCTAATGTTACTCTATCTCTCTGTATGGATTTTTTTTTTATTTTTTTTTTTGTTCAGCCTAAGGATGCCTGGTTTCACTTGCATTGAGAAGCTCCTTGACTGCAGTGCTTGTGGGTTAACAGCAACCAGCTACCAAATGAATGCCACACCGGAATCAACACCAGACCATTTAACCTGCTTACTTGATATGCAATAATGAGGAATTAGACCCACACTGTCCATCAAACAGCTTTAAGTAATGTCAAATTACTTTGGTCCCTTGTAAAAAGAGGGGGATAATATTAAGAGATGTAATTCCTAAACAACCTTTCCCCAATTGTGGATGTGAATACCCTCACAATTCAAAAGCTGATAGCATCCATTTAAAGCCCAATTCAATGATTTACCTGTAACTTGAATGTTTGGTACACAGCCGAAATAACCAAAACTTGTATTTCAGTGTCATTATTTCCGGAACCCCTAACTGTACATAGGCATGTACACTACTCTGTAACAACATAGCCATGAACAATACTGTATACATAGCAGTAACAACTACACACAGAACACAGTTCAGCACAGAAAATCCAGCCAAACTAGCATGTAATACTACCAATACAAGCATGTAACACTCCATACAGCCAAACAGTTGTGCACAGAGAACATCCAGCAGCATAGATGTAACACTATATACTTAGCATGTTAACACTAAATACATATGCATGTAACACTTACACACAGCAAACACCAGTGTCAGCACAGGAAATCCAGCCGTATAGCCATGTAACACCTAATACATAGCATGTAACACTACATACAGACAACCATAGTAGTCAGATCAGGTAACCAGCAACATAGACATGTAAACTACATACAGCAGATGTTATACTACATACAGAGCTGTAAACACGCCATACACACAGCAAACACGGGGCTTGCAGTGACAAGCCCTCCTTGTTATCATGGAGACTGCCCCATATTTTGCTGTGGACTGCAGTAGCATTTTTCTGTTTTAATTTCTATAACAAGACAGTGTCCCTCTCAAGGCCAAGCCGGAGAAATCCCCAAGCAGCAACTCAGTGCCGATTTTCACACTATGTAACATTCCTCAATTGGAAATACCCTCTTTCTTGTTGATTCCAATTGTCATTTTTTCACTCCTTAAAAACAAAAATCCCCCAACATTCCCCAGCGATGGATGTAAAACGCTGGGTGGGGCTCCGAATACTCCTAGGGTTCAAAGACCCCTCCAACATGTCAGGTTTCAGGTTCGCTTTTAATCCCTAGCGCCTGGTCAGACACAGGCGTGTTTTAATCAGTCCCTGCTCTCAGTACAGGTGGCTCAATTCTTATGACTGAGCACGTCTTGGATGAATCACACTTTTTTGTGCTGGAAGTCTGGGGATTCTGAAGAGTATGACCTGTTAGGAGGGGGGGCAGGGAGCTATGTGGCTGGTCTGGACTGGATGTTGTAGCACCCGGTATTGATGTGAAACCAAATGGGAACAGCAGGGCCCAGTGGTGTCCACAAACGGCGACCGCGACTCTCCTTCAGTCGGTGGTTTAGCTCGTTGAATTCATGGGGCCGGTTGTCCATCTTGGGTACCTTACCAGATCGTTAGTCGTGGTACTCGTGAGTCGGCGCGGTAGGTAGTGGTTCTGTGGATCTCTCCCAAGGCGCTGTGCCGTCGGAGGTGATACCGGCTAATGGGTGGGATAATGCCGGGGTTTATTGTTGACTACTGTACCGCATCACCTATATGAAGAATCACACTGTTACAGTCTGCACCACCAAAGTAGAGGTGAGCTGGAAGGGCCCCATAACCATCGCCGAGGAATTCCCTGGCCTTTTTGAGACCGCCAAACTCTTGATCGGAAAGTTGAAATTTTGAGGGTCCTGGTCTGTCACTTCAGCTACTTTAGCCGCGTGGGTTTTAAACCTGCCCAGGATTGGGAGTTTTCCAGATGATTCTCAAAATTTGAGTGCGGATATTATAACGTATAACAGAGCTGGTGTCCTCTAGATTATACTAGACTAGTTTATATATATTCGAATACCGACACCGGAGGTTGGATTCCGTTTATCGATCCGGATTTTGCGTTAATAGAAAAGAGAAATGTGCGGAATCTAACCTCAGGATAGGCTGACCCAGCAAGCTGGGGCAGTGTAACTGACATTCATTTGAGGTCACTAGACAATCATTGTCACATGTTAATTAGCATGTATCATCCGCTGAATAGTAGTTGCCACCATCTACTGCCAAACATTCCCAGATGCCATAGTGATATATCATTATATAATAGAGAGAGAGAGAGAGATGTAGAGAGCCTTATAAACACTGTCGCTGTTGCCTCTATATACGACATAAAAGTCAGCTTTTCCTTGCATCGTCATCACCAATAGATCCTGCACAATCCGCATGTAAAGCATATATAAGCAGGCCATTTCGCGCTGCACTGCCTGCCGTACATAGGGTTGACGCAAACACTGCAGGCAGTCTGCTAGCTGGCCTTGTGTGTAACCCTGTAATAAAGCACTGCGAGTTATTTCCCAACATTACATTGCATTAGCAGCACTTGCAAACAGCGTCGTTTGGCGCAGCTGCACAGCAGCTCAACCCAACTCCCTGCTGGCAAGACACACACAAAGTCTTTGACAGCTTCCGATGAATGTATAAAGTCTGTGTCACTGCAAGCAAGTTATCAGATGCTGGATGTACCTGAGCGGTGGGATAATGCTTTGCTTTTAATTCCACTAATCCCTCCTGTACTATTCTTGACTTGGGCAGTTTATCACCACACTGGATGTCGCACCCTTTCCAGCCTGCCGCCGAGGAGAAATAGATTGCAGGATCCTTCTTAAGTTGTGTCCTGTCATCACGAATAGCCATGTTACTTCCAGCTAGGAAGTTGAGCCTTAGCATGTTTTAGTGAGGGTGGGGAGTCCCTCACGGAGCGGCAGCGTTCTGGAAGTCCTATTGTTGACCGGGCGTGTACAAGTGTTACTCTCAGGGAAATACTGCCTACACATTCTTGGATATGTCATTCTGGTAAAATTCAAGGGGGGGGGGGTAGGGTGGGGGGGGGAGACTATGTCATTCGCTCATCTTGGGAAGTGTGCCAAATAATCCACTCGACATTGTATTAATTAATCCCCCCTCGTATCGTGTGGGGGTGGTGTGTTGTAGCAGTAAGGATTTCAAATGTGCGACCTCAATTGAGGACAATCTACCAGTCCATAAAAGGTTTGCTATTGTATTCAACGGTATAGGTTGTATGGGGGTAGGGATGGGGGGAGGGGATGAGGGGAGGGTGGGACGCGACTCCGGGGGTGTATGGCGTAGGAGTGGGGTCATGGGCTTGGGGGATCGCTTGTGGTAATTGGGGGGGTATCTCTGTATGTCAAAGCAAGCACCTAAAAAAAAAAATAAAGTAGTCACTGGCACCCGGTTACGTACATTGAAGACAAAGAGAGCGGTTTGCTGGGGAATCCCCCTTGGAATTTGTGGGGACTACAATGGAGAACATTCATGATGGACTTGTCTTTTGGACATGGCCTAGTAACCACCGCGAAGGTCCTCCCTTGGTGGTCAGCGACCCGGTTGTTAAGTTCTTCCATGGCAAACTATCGGTCAGCCAATGCATTTCAGCACTCCAGAAAAAGGTTGTGCGTTGTGGTGGTGGCCCCCGTGCACTGTGGTTGGTGATGAGTAGTAGTTAGTGCTAATGGTTGTAGCTGAGTGAGCTGGCAGTGGTGGATGGGAGGGCATCATGTGGGAATTACGGGCAGGGGTGGCCAACTTGCCTGTCCTCAAGGGCCACCAATCAGGTCAAGGTTTTTTGTTTTTGCTCAACGCATCACACTTCTGCTTGAGCCACTGGCTGCCATAGCATGGGATATCTAAAAAAAATCCGATCCCGTGTTGGTGTCCCTTCACTCGGGGGACTGGGTGGCCAAACCTCCTGGGATTAGAGAGTCACGGGAAATTAATTCCATGGTATGAAACGTGCACGGCTCTCTCTTTTAACAGAATGTCAACCTGTTATAGTGCACCAAAAGTTCCCAACTAAGCGTTGTGTGGGTATCATTCTGTCTGAATGCGGTAACGAAGTGGACAGTTTTAATCCTCATATGCGACATCAGACACTGAATTCTGTGCTGTTTGGCAGTCAATGGGGACAGACACAATGTGTACCTGAAACGCCCGCACAACACTGGCTTCTGAAAAGACTGTCTATAGCAGAACCAATTATTGTAAAACAGGGTGTGTTTGTGCTTATGCCCTGCTTTTCCTGATCTGGCTCGTACCTGTAGACCGCGTGGGGCGCCGACTGGTAGGCAACTCTTCCGTGGGTTGACCCATGCACACTCACACATTATATACCAGATACAGTACTTTGAATTGGTTTAAAAGAACGAAATTCTGTGTTTAGTTTTAGCTCGATAGAAATCCTCCACTCCACAAATAACCCTGTCGCAAGTGGTATAAGTCAGCGCTTGGTCGCTGGTGGTATACAAGTATATACTGAACCCCAAACTGGTCTATAGACAAATATGAATGGAAAGTGTTCCATTCTGCAGGCTGATGCCACCCCACGATGTGCTAATGTATGTGAATACGTCCGTGAATTTTCACCTACAAGAGAGATGTCCCCGAGGCCAGATCTGCTTGGTGTTTACACGCGTCACACAGGGCCGTTCGGCTACATAGGGCTCTTTCGCCTGAGAAAACAAGGCAATAGCTTTAGTCTCTAACAGGCAACAAAACACTTTATAATTCAGAGGGCAGTAGTAGATGTGTTCCCTTTAAATGGCATGTGTTGGGCCCAGAATCCATTTGAAACAAGCAATCCCCCCCTCACCCCACACCCTATTTTTTTCTTTATCCTTCGTGGCATCTTCCCCCCGCCAGAGTTGACCCCAGACCTCTGGGGATCCCCCTTCTTGCCACAATATTCCGTGTGTTCGTGTGTCTGGTGTTGTGACATTTACAAAGAGTAAGAATGGACAAATCTTATAGAAGAAGGGACAGTGGTGTCACAATAGAACACGGATATCTGGCTGCCGCAGAGAATTGCAGCGGTCTCTGGTCACGGGATGATAGGCTGACCATTATCCTTGACTGGACGCGAATGTTAGATCTCGGAACTCGAGTAAGGAGGGGGGAGTGTTCCCTGGCCGGGGCGTCTGAGTGACACCAACGGTTTAGGTAATGTGAAAGAAGAAAAAAATAAGTACCACTTCCACTGAAAAACAAGCAGTTGAGCGGCTTCATTTTGTGTTTGGATCTGGGACAGTTATGGGGTGTAATACGAGGCGCAGGCCAGCGACGGTGGGACAGGGATCATTTTTTTCACCCCATCGATACGGAGGACAGGAATTCCTTGCCACAGCCAAAGGGGCTTAACACTCATTTTTGTGTAGGGTGAGGGTAAAATAATATGAAGTGTGGAAATAATGGTGATGAAAAGCTAGCGGAAACCTCCAAGAAAAATCCCTTCTAGACTCCCTCCAAAAAATCTAGACTGTCCCCCACAAAATAAGCCCCTATAACGCAAGTTGATGAAAAGGAAGGGGGGGGGGTCAAGCAGGTTTTTTTAAAAATGATTTGGGTGGGGTGGCCCCGGGCCCATTCTTTATGAAACAGAAAATAGGCTTTACACAGTCAATCTACTGAGTATTTTCTTCATTAGCGTTCAGGAGGGAGGTGACATTTTTTTAGATCTAACACAATTAGCGTTTTTTGTAGCAAATACAAAATCACGGTGTAGTCACAGTTGACGATAGTGCAGGAGTAAATGATACTTCAGTATGAGGTGAGACCTTTTTTTATTTGGACATAACAATAGATATTGTAAGAGATGCTGGCGGCGTCTCCTCTTTCCATAGTCAGCGGTGCTGATTTTTACACAGTTCCAGGAGTCTACCACACAGATGTAAGAAAACAAGACAACAAATAATGCAGAATGATGTGGCGAATTCATTGATTTGAAAGCATCATGAGAACAGGAAAACCAGTTGAACTCAAAAGATGATAATGATTCTTTGACATAAACGAAGGCTTAAATGCTGATATGGGGTCATTTTTCTAATGTTCTCCCTGCCTGCTGGTTCATTTTATAATTAAACCCCTCTCCCATCCCCACCCCCCCCCACGTACACTCCCCCTAGTGTTTTTACATCTCGATGCCTGTGAAAACTCCTGGAATGATCTCTGTAAGGCCCAGCCAGGGGCTGGCGCCGTTAAGTCGCCGGGCGACTCCACCTGGCCGCGAGGAAAACCGTATAACAATGCGGCAATGTGTGTGCCAGTTGAGCGAGCGCCGCCAGTCTATGCGCGTGCGCTTAGCTGCTTGCGAAGCAACGCACTGAACTTTGTATCTCTCGCTAGCGTGTCACCGTGAGCTGGTTTCGCCAATGAGACGTGCGAACCAACGTCTCCGTGACGTTCATGGCGGCCGGCCACCCCCGGATCGCCCCCACCATGCGCGACCCTAGCCACCACAAACTTCCAGTCCGAGCAGGGACCGTGCGTCATGGCTCTATGAGTGCCAGGCGCCCGCTCCGCCTGGCCGCAGCCAAATTAGCCTTGCCGGACCTCAGGAAGAGAGGAGAACTACTCGAAAGCTGTTTACAATATTATTAGTGAGTCCAAATAAAAAAAACGGGTCTCTCCCTCAGAGATGTACCATTTTTGGTTAGGGCACACCGTTCCTTCCGAAAATGTTATCAAAACAGTATACAACTGAACTATGTGATAAGCTTGTGTGTGGACTCGTTCTGAAACAGTTTCAGGGTTTAAACTTTACAGAAAAACACAATGCACACTTGCTGTTGCCAATGTGAGTAGCTTATTTATCAGGGACGCAGCCATGTTTACATCTTTCCATCACAACATTCAGCAGGAATCTTAAACAGCATTGTGATAGATGTAGAGACTAAACTACGACCGGACGTTACATGTTTCAGTGTTTCTGTACACTATGGAATGAACTGTGCTTCAAGACCTGATAGGTGGGGAAGCTACAAGTGTACGTCCAACTATTATTTACTGACCTTATCTATTACCGGTCCTGCACATCGTTCGTTAACCCAGCGGTGTGGCTGAATAAGCTGGTGTGTATGGCGGGGGTGCGCAAACTGGGGAGCGTGGCGGTATACAGGGGCCCCGCCCCTCTTCTGGCGCTGGGCTCTTGTAACTCACCTGAATTGAGCCGGCATGTCGGCCACCATAGGGCCATTGGCAACACGATGCTCACAAGGACACAGCGGGGTAGGTGACATCACAGAACCGCGGCGCATTTGAGACGCATTATTAAACGTGTAAGGGGGGCAGCCCCGGCGTCACTATCTGGCGCACAACACGGGGGGGGGAGCTGGCATTGGGTCGCAGCCCCAGCAAGTTTTGCGCGCACACCCGGTGATACGGCCAGCATAAGCTATAGGGATCATATTAAAATGGATAGAGAGCACAAGAAGACACCATTTGTGAGTGCTCATTTGCATAGTCAGTTAACCAGACTACAACTACGGCTGCACACCACTGGATAGCACTGTATTCGTGCTATGATTATGGATGAAAGGCAGGGTTGGAGACCTGTGAGACATGTCGAATGTTGCCCCAAGTGGGTATTTTTATTTGCACATCTATTTATTAAGGAATATATGAGGGCTTTCATTAAACAGATTTCCCGGTGCCACTTGACAGGGGTTCTTTATTATTGTCAACGTACCAAGGCTCTTGCGTTCTTGATTCCTCAGCATTCGCTGCTTAGCTTAGCAGCGTAGGAGTTTGTCAGTAGGAGGACGTGAGGTAGGGGTGGGGACAGCACAGGACAGTCTAATCAGATGCAAGAATAATCTGATCATTGCAGCATTCATTTTCTTCCATTGTTTTGGCAGCAAAAAAAAAAATATATACTAGGTCCGGTGTAGGTGGTGGAAACCTGATTTGGTATGTGAGTGTAGACAGCGCGCTATTTATGAAACATTATTTAACACCGACTGCTGCTAAAAAAAAATAAAAAACAGACCCTCGGATACATAGCCACCTGTAGTGCGCGACGGCGGTGGCAGCATGCGAGGGCTTGCTCGCGTCTCCATCAGGCAGGTTTAATATGCATGATCAATCACTGCGAGAGGTGGCGTTTGCTGAAAGGGGTCAGATGTAAATAAACAGGGAGACTCAGAGGGTTTTAACTGACGAAAAAAAAAAAAAGAGATGAGCCTGGGCCTCCCAAGCTTGACAGAGCACAGCGACGAGACAGCCCTGCCTGCAGTCAGCCGAGCAGTGAGCACACGAGGACCCTCGCCTTAATAAGGCTCCTGAAGCCCTTACAAAATAGGCAGATCCTTCCAAGCACGGGAGGGGCAGGGGGAGGGGACAGAGCGCTTCAAATCAACACAGCTGCCTAAGGCATGTAATATAGTGCCACACGCTAACGTGCGCGCGAGTCAATTAGAATTGGCGGTGTTAGTCAGAAGTTATATTACTACGCAGCTACGCGCACGCCATGACCGGCTGGCGCGGCCAACAGACCAGGGGAACTGACAATAAAAACTTGTATTTCCGCGCTGCTGCTGCCGCGCCGCAAACCAAGTCACGCCATTTAACAGCGCGCCGCGGGCACCGTGTGACACCCTAACAACTAAACGTGACACGTCGCAACACGGGTGCGTCCACCAGCGCATCATACTATATCGAAGCTCCGCCTTGCCACTTAAACCCTTTCAGTGGGATGGGATGGATACACCAATTTGGGCAATGTGCTGCAGGACTACTTAGCGGGTTTGTTTACAATTGATATACAGTACAGTGCAGACCAATTTCCTATGTATGAGGGAGACCCCTGAGTTTTAGGGAAGGACGTGTTATTGTTTTCCCCCCTGCGGTCTCCTGTAAATATTACATGTAACATGCGAGTCAACAATGACAGTTTTAAGAATATTCTGCATTTTTGTCCCAAACGCAAGTTGAAAGAGGCTGTCAAAGTAGCGCCGTATAGTTACAAACAACGGGTATTTCATGTCCTGCCAGAGTTAACAGATAGATAACAAGAGCACACGCGTTACATGCTGGGTGCATCCTACCCCAGTTTCGTTTCCGACACCTCTGCAGACGGTGAGAAGTTGAAATCTTTGCTATAGCTCTGCCTTCCAGTCTATATAAATCTATGGTGGCACAAATGTATATGGCGTTGTGGTGGGTTTGGGTTATGAGCGTGGCAGGAGTTGTGTGTGTCTGCTGCCTACAAATCATAGCACAAGCTGACAAATGGCTTGCTTCATATTTAATATGGTCTATAATATCTGAGTTATGTCAACAAAACTGAAAGGAGCAGGGGGGACTAGGAGTACCATAATAGTTACCTCACATGGAATCCTATGGTCTAATTATAGGCGAGCGTTATCAGGAATCACCCACATTTGGATTTATTTTTTTTGCAGGCGTTGGACCACCTATTTCTCATAGAGGCTTTATCCCAGTGGAAAAAAAAAACAAAGACAATATGGTTGGTCACTGGTATTATCACAAAGAAAGTCACAAAGCAATGGTCCAAGACATCATGGCTTTTATTGGCTTGTCAACAGTGAGCTGCGGCCGTTCCCTATTGTTTCCCTTGGAAAAGAATCAGCTAAATAATTAAGCTAAATATCTTTGGACAACAGGGGTCGCCATCACTGAAAGTAGCCAGATACCATAAAAGCGCCAGATATAGATAAAGCACCCTGGTGCGTGAAACGCGTGTCTCAGAGGATCTGCCAGCCCAGGACTTTCGTGGATATGTTTTTAATTTAATAACCTTTAATTTAGGTTCCTTGTTATACAGTCATTTTTTGGCAAGCTGTTGCTACGGTTTTTTCCTAATTGGATCTCCACTTACACGTACTTCACAGACAACCCCCATAGGGTGCAGCAATGTAAAACCAAAATAAAAAGTGTTGAAAACCAATGGGCAGCATGGTTTTTTCTTCTTGAACACTGGTGTTTTCCCAAGAACTGTTCAGGGCCAGGCACCTGGTCAGTTTTGTGGCAGAACTGGAGGGCATTTGCAATAATGTGAAAGTTATGTAGATCTGCCCTCGATTATTTAATGCACACATTACTGAGACTGTATAACACATGTGGAGCTACATGCTTTGTTGTAAGCTAGGTGTGTACTTGTGCTAGGTCATGGGGGGTGGGGAGGGGAGGGGAGAGGGGGTACTGTACATGTCAAGCATCTTTTTCGGGAACTAGGGGCCTAAAATGTGTAATGTACATTACTGCACGAACGGTGTCTTGCAAAAAGACGGTGAAAGAAAGTGGCGATCCCACCTTTTAAAATCTGAATATAATATGTGATGACACTGTGGGACTCTCCCCAGGTTGCAAGGGGAAGATGCACTGATGCAGAGAGATGTGTGCTCAAAGGGCTGTCTAAGTGCAGGCTTGATACCTGACCCCTGTATGTGCGCTTAGCTACAAGTCTACTAGTCCATTCAGAGACCGTGGAATTGCAGTGTGAAGATTATTGCGTGGGTGCAATGGCTGGTTTGCGGACCGAAAAAAATGACACCCCAATTTAGAATGGCCAAAAAAAGGTGAAGAGACAGTGTCCATGGGGGTCGTACGTTAAATAAAAAGTCGGACAGGAGAAGCGGGGCGCGTCTATTCCCAATTTATTTAAATGAGTCGACATGAGAGTACATAGTGTATTAAATAGCAACCTGCCTTTATTGAGCATCCAATTTGAGTGTTGGTTTGATGCAGTCTTATTTAAGACCCCTTCTTAATTGATTTTTATTCTGCCACATGAGGTGTAGGATGCTTACTTGTACATGGCAGTGCTTGGGCACTCTGAGAATAAAAGGGGAATAATGTTTATCTTTATTCAAATATGAGCTTTCTTGCTCCCTCTGCCTTATGGCAGCTTGTTTCCTGGCTCATTGTTAGCTTCCTCCTTCTGCAGAATGAGGTCAGCCTCCTGATAAAGGCATGTTTTTAAGGGCGTGTTGCTGAGCAAGTAGCTCAAACGTTGCGCAGGAAATCAAGTATACGCAACAGACATAGGATTGTGGAAGATTAAAAATGATACAAGCTAAGCCACTAATCTAACACCTGATTATCACCTTTTAGTCCAGCTGTTAACAACTCAATCGCGCCAACTAAATTGGGGGTCCGTAATTCCCACAAATAGTGACAAAAATGTTAATGTTCACCGCATTGGTTTTGACGTACATCTAAATCAGGCGCTCCCCTGTTTGTGTTTGGAGAGAGATATGTTGTAAGTTCGGTAGTGTTTACACATTTTCTACACCAGTGGTTTCCAACCTTTTGTTGGTTAACTGAAGTTAACTAACCCTATAATTATCTGCAGAACCCCACTTCTTATAGAGTCTGAGCATCAGATTGCATTTTAAGGAAACCCCAACCCCTCTTATAAGTCTGAGATCAATGCATTGAAAGGAACCCCAACTCTCTTATTAGAGTCTGAGATCAGATGCATGAAAGGAAACCCCGACCCTCTCTTATAGAGTTCTGAGATCAATGCATGAAAGGAACCCCAAACCCTCTACTAATAGCCGCGTCTGAGATCAGATGCACTGTAAGGAACCCCAAACCCTTCTAATAGCGCTCTGAGATAAGATGTCTTGTAAGGAAACCCACCCCTCTCTAATAGCGTTGTCTGAGATAAGATGCATTGTAAAGGAACCCCAACCCTCTCTATAGGTGTCGAGATCAGATGCATTGTTAAGGAACCCAACCATCTCGAATAGCACGTCTGAGGTCAGATTGCATTGTGAAGGAAACCCCCACCCTCGCTAATAGAGACGTCGAGATCAATGAATTGTCATGAAACGCAACCCTCTATAATACGCGTCGGTGATAAGGATGCATTCTGTAAGGAACCCCAAACCTCTCTAAATAGCGTGGCCTAGATCGATGCATGGTAAGGAACCCCAACCCTCTTCTAAAAAATTTAGGCGTCTGAGCTCAGATGCATTGTACGGAACACCAACCCTCTCAATAGCGCGTCTGAGATCAGAGCATTGTAAATACTTTTGTATTGGACAATTTTAAAATACCTGACAATTGGAGGGAACCCTTAAATGCCCGTGACCAATGGTTCTTAGGAAACACGGTTGAAAAACACTGGTCTACACAGCCCCTGCCATTGTGAGCATAGTTAAAAGGTCATGATACTGACGGTAGCCAGAAATTATGATGTTCTATGACATGCTGAAACAAGCTGGGAATGTATACATTTTGCTATATACTTCATGTATACTGCAGGTACAGGCACCCACAATTAAGCATCATATTGTATGTATCATATAATGTCAAACATTTTTGGTCATAATCCAGACCTTGAACATTACATTAATATACTACATTTAAATTCAGGCAGTGGAATTTCTCCGAGGGACCAGCTAATTGGTACATATTCCTGACGTGATGCCCATACAATGTCATGGTCTTCTTGACATCAGACGGTTTTCCCTGAAATCGCTTCTTCTCTATCCTACGATAGTGAGGGGCCATACTAAAATGTGGATATTTCTAAGATGTACACAGTATAAATACCTTACAGGAGAAAGTCATCGAAAGCTTCAACGCATATAAGGGTATTTCTAATACAGTTTTAGGTCCTTAGTCTGGCACCTGTCTGACAACATGTTAGGCCTTCATTCTTTTTAATGGAGTTTAATCTTCCCAAGCAAAGGGGAATCTGTTTTCCCAGCTATTGAATACGGGCTTAGCTTTTACTTGTAGCATCATGTATTTATAATGAATAATGTCCTACAGAAGGAGCACTCATGATACTGAGTTTACTTGGCTTTACGGGTGCACGACCAACGATATCCTCTCGCTCAGGGGAATCGGGCAAAATCCATATAACATAACCCAAGGACATGAAGGACACTCAGTGGGCTCACACAGGCAAAGAACAATTATTAGTAAGAGTGATAAAACCTTCCAGCCAATGTAGAAATTAGATTAGTAGATGTTGACAAGGTAATAAATATATTTGTATTCAGACCACTGAAGTGCCTTCATCTCCTTGGGGGCTACATTGTATCATAAAAGGAGAACATTAGTATATTGGTTGATTTGACTGAGTCAGGAATGAATGCATCTCTCAACGTGTAGTTTTTTATGTGGAATAAACAAGGCCGTAGTCTTTTGATTTATAAACGTGATATTATACCAGATATAAAGCTTAATTTCTAAATGAGCTATTTAATAATCATTGTTCATGTCGTCACAACAAAAAGGAGACCGATTTGGTCCCATCAAATCGGGGCTCTACATTTGTTGGAATTAGCATTATCTCGTCAATCATTACCGACTTCTGTGGGATTTCTTTGTCCTATGAAGCCGGTTACCATCGGAGATATGTTCAAACAACCTTGTTGGCCAAAGGCCTCATCAATGCCACGGCAACAAAGCACGCGATGTTGACCTCCGGCAGCAGATGGTTTTAAAAAAGACGACTCTTCTCCAATTAAGAGCAATATAGAAAATATTTGATCGACCAACCAATAGCTGGTTTCTCTGCAGCACAAAGCGAAATCCAAACATTTTGGTGCCTCAGCTATAAACATCATGTGTGTAGTTATCAGATGAAATATCTGGGAAGAGTCCTGGTATTAAGCAGATGGAGAGAAATGTTTACTCACCTCTTTTCCTTTTCTTAGTCTTCCACGTTCGTATCTTTTTTCCCCCCAGTTGCTTCAATTCTTATTCAGTCTGGAGGATAGCACCGTTTATTTTGACATTTCTATAGGAATATAAAAGGCAGACACTCTCCACCTAGTGTCGAACCGAGTAAATACAAAGCCAATAAAAACAAGTTTCCCGAAAAAATACAAACAGGAGGCCGCGCGGTTCCCGAACGACTAGTAGCATATTTTTTACCTCCTGGTTACCTTTATTTTGATTTACAAAGGGCCTTGTGTCGTATCAACGCCAAAACTAAGACAGGTCAGCCAGTGTTGTAATGAATTCAGCCTGGTTTTTTGTATTGCCCTCTCGCCTCGTATGTATAGCACCATGACTGTGTTATAAATTATTTATTTATAACATTATAAATACCACGGCAGAATAAGTAAGAATTACATCTCGTTTTCAAGAAGGTCTATGAGGCATTTAGTTGAGGATGAACAAAAGACTGTACAGGTTACACATACTGGTTAATTTAAGTGAAACAGGGGTAACATTATATACAAGACATTGCATGCACAGTTAGAGATTAATATAGTTTAGGCGTAGTAACCGTACAGGACCACATTCAAAATGTGAGACAGCGATTTAGTTTTGAAAGAACTTAGACTGGTCGGCGGGATGAGAGAGTCTCCGGTAGGTTTTTCCCGTTTTGGGTGCATGCCACAGGTAAGAGAAGGAGGAGCGGCCGGATTACTTTGCTGTACTTGGGAACCATGAACAGTCTTGTGGAGTCAGATCTCAGATGATACGTGCTGCGGTGGGTAGGGGTGAGGGGAGCTTGTCAGATAGGCGGGTGGTAGCTGTCCAGAAAGTATTTGAAGGCAAGACAGGAAAGCGTGAAGTTTGACACCTGAGACTTAAGACCCAAGCAGGGCTTGCCCCACTCCAGTTTGACCGGAGGACTAAGGGTTTTCGGGCATGCTATCTCCGGGGTACGGCTTTCCCCCCGTAGATCTCCGCGGTCGTGGCGGTGGCATCTCCTGGAATCTCCCCCTACAAATCGAGTCACCATGGCCTTCGCGAACATCAAAAGGGGCGCTGCGTTGCCATGACACTGCGCCGACAGCCAAAAGGTAAGAGAAATAAATATATAGGAAAAGATTGTGAAGGGTTAACCAGGCCCAAATAAAGGTCTTAGGGCCGGTGGTTACCCCGTAAACCTTATTGGAGTGAAAGTGTTAACTGTTGGTCACACAATGCCAGGTTTCCCATACCTCCTCTGTAAAGTCCCTGTTTTGCAGCTCACAAACTAGTGCAGTCCTTATGAATGTAGTAGGAATGTGGCAAAAGTATTCGCAGCCCAAGGGGGAGTCTAGCGATGTGCCAAGCTTTAGTTGGAATAGTGCGTCTGTGGGAAGCAGCTCCATTGAAGCTCTGTATCACTTCCTAAACCGCAAAAACCCTTCAGGGGAAGTTTAAACCACAAACTCAAGTGGATAAGGCCTCGGGCAGGCTCAGCGCTTAGGACGCTGACCAGTACTGAGGCGCGCTGTGATCGGCACTGAGCCCCCCCCACCCCCCCCCCATGCAGCCACAATAAGAGCGGTTTAGCAGGGGCTCGCGCCACGCTTGCGGAAGAGGGCTGTGTCTTAACAACATCTTAAGTTCTGAGTCGCCGGACTGCGTAGGGCCGGTCACGTGAGCGGTTCGCCCAAATGAGGGGCCGAAACCAGCTCCTGACGTCACAGCACCCCCCCCACCCCCCCGACACCGCCCAAGACGCCCTGGGTTATAAGGCCAGGGAAAGCACCCGCTTTCCTCAGCCTCATGCGTCTCCCAAGATGGTTTTGCGGTCTAGTTGAGTGGCGGACTGCAACAAGGGATCCGGCGGACTCGTTAACAATTAAGGTCAAGTGGTGGACAGTGGGTTCTGCGGTTCCGATACAGTATGCCCATGACTCAAACCTGCAAACCACTCATCACAGGCGCCTATTCAATTAAGTAGATAAACTTTTGTTACGGAGGAGCTAGCACATAATTTTGGAAGAATGCAGATAGTTGGAATGAACATTCCACATACATGTTGTTTTATATCACCCCCCACCATACAGAAAGAACAGATAAAAATAGAATGTGGTGCCAGCTTGTTGCTAAATGTAAGGGCAGGGAAACCTTCTGTCAGCCCCCGGCAATGAATCCATGAACATGTTCAATATGTTTTAAGGATGACATGAGCTGGAATTTTTCTTCCCATACTTCAATGGCACCCTGTGGGTTGGGCCCAGTGTCTAGAGAAATCCAGAGTTGAAAGCCTCAGACAACCTTAGGTGTTAGGAGAGGGTTCGGATTATTGCATTACCAGATATCGGTGCGACAATTGGGCTTATCAAACATAGGTAGTAAACCCAAGATCTGCGCCATTGTGGGGGTAAAGGGGGGGAGTGGGCCCTGTATGCTAAGAGCTTAGGTGCCAAGTTAGCGCATGCGTCTAGCAAACCGGGAAGCACTTCCTGCCCCGTTTGTAAGCTTACTGGGCAAGTCTGGGATAGGTGGGAAAAGTTTGTTCCCACGGAAGAATTGGCTGGGGTATGTTAGAGATAGGACCTCTTTAAACACTATAAAAATGCCTGCGGGACCAAGTCCTAGTTAGATTCATTGAGATTAACCACGATCCATCAAGTTACGGGTCACGCGGGTTCCGGCGTGTGATGGGTTAACTACATCGTAAACAAGGATCGCGCCCTCTTCCAGAACAGAATTCGTGTGAGTCAAGGATTCGCCGAAACGAAGCCTGTAAGGACTTAACGATAAAGATTTCCTCCGGCGGAGATACAACGGTGGGTGGCAAACTTGCACCCCTAGCCACGGATTGTCGCGGGCGCTCAAATCGCGGCGCCCACGCGCAGCGTGCAGGGGTGCCCAAGACTTTGTTTTCGAGTCCTTTCGTTCCTGGACCAAGTTTAGTTCGTTTCCCCGACCGTAAGTGTTTATGAGTGTAGCATTGTGTGTTTGTCTAAAAGGAAATAAATGACAATTTATTTTGCACGCCTTGTTGTGCCATCCAGAATCCCGGTATTAATGTGAGCTAAGGACTTGGTCTTCCCCCGGACAAAGATTCGTCTAAAAAAAGTTTTTGATCTTGGTTAACCTTCAATAGAAGAGGCACCACTGTGGCCAAGTAATGGATTAGGATATGATGAAAGACTGGGCTTGAGGAAAAGAGCCCACTTTTGATCTGGCGTTAGATGGCAGGTATATAAAAGGTCTACTTAATCAGCAGACAGAATAATCAAGATTAATACGTAGAGGTTAGGAACTGGCCAGCTCTCCCTAGGATACCATGTAAATGTTGGTAACGTCTTTAATAAGCATGGATAAAGAGCAAAGGGTGCTGCAGGAATCCCAAGGTTTGATTTTGCCATGTAGCCTCAGGAAAAAGTTGCAATGAATCACCTATTTCAGATGAGGTGTAAAAAAAAAAAGTTTCTGTTAAACGAAATGTACTCAATTAATGGACTTAGGAATTGATGAATATTTTACGTACGTGCAAAAGTGTCCGCTAGATTCCCAACTATGCCCCCCCACGGGGCAGCAATGTTACTTGCAAAAGCAAACAAAAACACAAAAGAACATAGCTTAAAAAAGAACAGTCTGTATACTTTTGGATTCCTATAACGACAATTCAGTGTAGGACAAAACCACTCAGCTTGAATATAAGATGAATTTCCCAAAATAAAAGCATTGTATATTCACATACTACCTATCACCAAGGCTGTCCTTTGTGATTAATGACCCGTTCGCTCTTTCTTTAGCTGAATACTGTATGATACGCCCTGAAATGCAAAGCAGGACCGGATAACTATCACACGGGCTCGGAATCATGTGTATGCAAAAGCCAGGACTGGATTAAAAACTATCACACGGGCTCGGAGTTTTAGATGGAAGAGATGTATCAACAGCCAGGACCGGCCAGATAACTATCAAACAGGGCTCGGAGTTAGATGGAGATGTGTATGCAAAGCCAGGACTGGATAAACCTATACACAGTGGATCGGAGTGAGACGCAGATGTGTATGCAAAGCAAGACGGATATAACTATCACCGGGCTAGGAGGCAGCATGGCAGAGATGTAGGCAAAGCCAGGACTGGATAACTATCACACAGGATCGAGTTAGATGGCAGATTGTGTATGCAAGCCAGACCCGGTAACTATCACAACGGGCCGAGTTACCGATGGCAGAGATGTATGCAAAGCCAGGACTGGATAACTACACACGGCTCGGAGTTAGATGGCAGGGGTGTGATGCAAAGCCAGGACCGGATAACTATCACACAGGATCGGATTAGACGGCGAGTGTATGCAAAGCCAGGACCTGGTAATATCAAACAGGATTCGGGTCGAGTTAGATGGCCAGATGTGTATGCAAAGCCAGGATGGATAAACTATACACGAATCGGAGTCAGATGGCAGATGTGTATTGCAAAAGCCAGGACTGGATTAATTATCACAAACGGCCGGAGTTTCAGATCGCCGATGTGATGCAAAGCCAGGACTGGATAACTATCACCAACACGGGCTCGGAGTAGATGCGATCGATGTGTATGCAAAGCCAGGACCGGATAACTATCACACGGGATCGGAGTTAGATGGCAGATGTGTATGCAAGCCAGGACCGGATAACTATCACACGGGATCGGAGTTAGATGGCATGATGTGTATGCACAACGCCAGGGAATGGATAAACTATCCACGGAATCGGAGTTAGATGGCAATGTGTTATGCAACGCCAGGACTGATGCCCACTATCACACGGGCGCGGCGTTAGATGGGCAGATGTGATATGCCAAAGCAAGGACCTGGATAACTATCACAAGGATCGGAGTTAGACGGGCAGATGTGTATGCAAAGCCGACACTGAAACTATCACACAGGGCTCGCAGTTCAGATGGCAGATGTGAGCAAAAGCCAGGACATGTGATAACTATCACACAGGATCGGAGGGTTAGACGGCAGATGTGTACAGCAAAAGCCAGGATGGATATATTATCACACAGGCTCGGAGTCAGATGGCAGATGTGTATGCAAAGAAAGGAACGGATAACTATCAAACGGGCTCGGAGTAGATGGCAGATGTGTATGCAAAGCCAGAAATGGATAATATCACACCAGGATCGGAGTTAGATGGCAGATGTGTGCCAAAGCCAGGCAGAAAACATGGATAACTATCACCACAGGATCGGAATTAGACGGCAGAGTGTATGCAAAGCCAGAACTGTATAACTATCACAAGGGCTCGGAGTTAGTTAGATGGCAGATGGTATGCAAAGCCAGGACTGGATAACTATCACACGGGCTCGGAGTTAGATGGCAGATGTGTATGCAAAAGCCAGGAATGGAAACTATCACCACGGGATCTGAGTCAGTGGAGATGTGATGCAAAGCCAGGACGGATAAGTATCAAACGGGCTCGGAGTTCGAGGCAGATGTGTTTGCAAACAGAAAGTTGTAAATTCTTGAACAGCCAAGAGGACCATTTTGCAAACTCGGTCAAAACTAAATATGGGTTTCCTAGGTTTAATACTCCATTTAACAAAAAATAATGCAAATTAAAAAAAAAAGATTAGCCCAGCGCAAAAAAAAAACATGTTCCAAAATAGAAAAAATTTTAATGTTATATAGAACTAAAAGAAACACACATGAGTGCTTAAAAAACACACTCTTACAATCGGTTATTTTTTTAAAACAAACATAAAAATTAAAAGTACAAAGTTACCAGAGGCTCTTGTGCGTGGTGAACGCAGCTGGTAGCAAAGGCACAAAAAAGTAGCAGTACTGTGGTTCAGGCGCACCCCACATCAGCATGTCATGTGCAGGCAGTTCACGTTCAGTAGTTTGCAGTGTAGAGGCAGCTGATCCACCTAACGTATGGCTCCCACTCACCACCGGATAGGGACTGCACCCGATCCCAGAGTACTGCCTCAGCTTGCTACGGTCCGGGGAAGGCCCCGCTCCCAGTATGAGTTTCCAGGGTCACGTGGCTTCACAATGAAGATTCACAGAACTCACCAATAAAGCTGCAGAAATAGAACACTGTCAGCCAATATTGAAGAATAAGAACAAAAAAGCACCAACAAAGGGGATTTATTATGAAAAATACTAAATAGCAAGATTATAATGTAGAGCTAAAAATGGAAAAAAGCACACAATCTATTTGTCCAAACGCGTTTGATCATAAAAGATGCTTCATCCGGGAATGATGGCGGAGCAGTGCATGGTTCCTAGTCTGAGATTTACTGTGGGTCTGTGAATCTTCATTGTGAAGCCACATGACCACTGGAAAATTATACTG
>WSYH01010570.1:0-22847 GCA_036426205.1 Ascaphus truei | reverse complement strand
AACTGGTAATACTTGAACAATATATGTGTACCAATGTTGAATATTTGTTGTGTCTCTCCAAAACAATAAAAAAAAATTGAAACAAAAAAAAAAAAAAAAATCTGTAGAACGCATAACTCAGCCCCATAATAATCCAGGCTGAGGAAGATCTAAAGCCGATAACTGCAGCTGCTGAGCACAATCACATCATGCGCAGTGGCCAGAAGCCTGAAATCTCTACTCCTGAGCTGCAGAGCAAGATGCTAGTTAGGAGGGCGGAGCCCAGGGGGACAGGAGGGCGGGGCCCCGCAGGGACAGGAGGGCGGGGCCCAGGGGGACAGGAGGGCGGGGCTCCGCAGGACAGGAGGGCGGGGCCCCACAGGGACAGGAGGGCGGGGCCCCACAGGGACAGGAGGGCGGGGCCCCCCGTGACGCGGGCGGGGCCCCTCATGGACAGGGAGGGCGGTTCTCCGCAGACGGAGGCGTGGACGGGGACAGGAGGGCGGGGGCTCCACATGGACCGGAGGGCGGGCTCCACAAGGGACAGAGGGCGGTGCCCCACAGGGACAGAGGGCGGGGCTCGCGTGACAGGAGGGTGGGGCCCCGCATGGACAGGAGGGCGGGGCCCGCAGACCGAGGGCGGGGGACAGGTGGACATGAGGGCTGGGCTCGCATGGGGACAGAGGGCGGGGCCTCCGTCAGGGACAGGAGGCGGGGGGCCCAGGGGACAGGAGGGCGGGGCCCAGGAGGCGGGCCCCTGGGGAAACGGGCCCAGGGGGGTGGGACAGGAAGGCGCGTCCGGGGCCCCGGGGGGGCAGGAGGGCGGGGCTCAGTGCGAGACGTTTATAGGGCAGTCCAATTTAGGGGGGTCTGCTTCTTCTCTAGCTACTTCTTAGGTGTTGTGCAGTACCTGTGTGGTAACAGGAGGGCTGAATGCTCCGCGGTGTTGTGGGGAGAACAGGACAGGTTTATAGGTTGCCTTAGTTATTCATCGGTGCAGCGCCTCCAGTCAGCATGGAGCCTCTGTGATAGCAGTGGATGGTCCATACTGACACCTTTTGTTCTTTCAGCAGGACAGTGAATCACACTGATTCAGGTACAACTGGATCTTTATTGCAAGCAGGTTGAATAAACATAACAGGTGCATTCTTCCCTCAGCTTCCCCTAGTGAAAGGCACTGATTAAGGCTTGAGGCCCAGACCAGGTCTGATGGACTCCTCCTCATATCTCCTACTGAGATGGAGGGCAGGTGGTGCTCACTCCCAGAGGGAGGAGAGAGACTGACAGAGAAAGCCCCTTATTTTAGGAACGTGACAGAACTTACAGCCTTTGGGTTGGTGTTTGTAACCCTGCCCCTTAACAGAGCAGGGTGAATACTGATTGGATCACACACAGGATGTGATGACCTATCAGTACTCACCCTTCAGGCTGACACTTTCTGGTTGTTGCTAAGGCCCGCCCTTGGATACATCTAATTCATCCAAGGCTGCAAAAGCACATATAGCCTATTTGAAAGGAATTAGCCCAACCACTGCCTGCACCTAACAGGGCTTACACTGGTAGGGCCCAGGAAAAGGCATAGCGGCCGGGAGGCTATGCTACATTATTAATAAAAAAATTATATATTTCACATGAATATATTTCTATAATATTTTTTCTTATGCACCGCTGACAATGTACACAGCACTTTAGACAGTATTTTGCAGGCACAAGTCCTGCTCTGTAGATGTGCCATCTCGAGTCGGTGCCGGGCGGCACAACAATATCAAGTTACTTGTCTAAGATGATGCCAGGATTTAAACCAGCTTTAGAGGCAGTGAGGTTACCAGACATTTCTTCCAGCCCTTCTCTTAACCCTTTGAGGCAAAGCACGGTCCTGTGACAGCAGCGGCACTTTACCAAGAAACAGAAGCGTCGCCCTCACTTCCCTTCATATCCCGTCTTGTACTCAAGGGGAACGCAGGATGCGAACCAAGCTGAAAACAAGCTTTCCTTGGGCATGACGTAACCCCTGGAGTGCCAAACCACCAAGACATAGTGACTACGACTTGCGACACCCAAAGGGATAATATACACTGGAAATAATAGATCTACAAAACAGATACGAGTTTGTTGGGGTCTCCAAAAATGCTGGGAGGACAACAATGTTACAGTAACAAGAGTCAAGTTAGAAAGCCTGAAGCCACTGGCTGAAAAGTTACAATGGGAACCCTTTTAATCAATTAACTTTATTTCATATAGCGCTTTTCTCCCAATGGGACTGAGCGCGTCACACTATGACAGTACAGCGCGGGGTACGCAGCACGTAGGAATGTTACAGGCACAGGCCCTGCCCAGAGGAGATTACACTCTATGATTGGGTGCCGGAGGCACAGAGATAGTGATTTTTCACTGCAGTAACCTGTAAAGGCACAGAAGGTAGTTCATAAAACAGACATTGTCCTGATAATATCATGAGATATTGGGTATTTTAATCAATGTGGGTACAGTCTGATTTTAAAAAAAAATAAAAAAAATACAAAGAAATGTTTTATGGCCTGCTAACCCCTTGGCCAGGCCGGGGTGTAGGATTGTTAGAAACTAGCGATAAGAACATATGTTTTGCCAGAGATGCAAGTAAATTATACTTCTCCTGACACAAACTTAAACAGGACCCTGTCTCAAGGTATTTCAAAGCTTAAAGTCATTTGGTAGTTTTTTTTCACTCTGTCATCAATAAAACTGTCAGTCTAACAGCTGGTTTACGACAGCGGTGCACTTATGTTGTTTCAATGGGAAAGAAAAAATGTACTTAAAGCTTAGCAAGGGATTGTGAAAATCAGATTTGGACCAAACACGTCTCCTCTTTCTGCGCCAGTGACCTCTCTGGGAGAAAACCTATGGCATTTGGGTAATGTACTGTATAGGGATTTCTATCTTATCCTGTTATTTTGAGAAACTGTTCTGCATTTATATTAATTGTATGTTCTTGTTATCCTTTTTCTTTAATCTGAGAACTGTATTTTTACATATATTAAAAACATTTAGTAAGTGATGCTTTGGGCTCTGAATGAACTGCTGCACACTCTGGAGAGAATATTTACATTTTCGGACACATTTTGCTACAACAGCTGTGTGTTAAGTGCATAGTTTTTTTCTATTATAAACAGGGACCTGAGACCATTGCAAATGTATGCATTGTACATCTTTTATTTGCATTTCTCGGGTGGTGTAAGCGGAAGCAGCAGCATATAAATATGATTGCAATTGATCAAGGGGTTAATATTAACTCATTAAAGGTACCTTGCGCAGGCAAAAGGTAAGTTGGCTAGAGTAGCCGTGTGTATTAACCCTGATTGCATATCTAAGTCCCGTGT
The DNA here is from genome assembly GCA_036426205.1 of Ascaphus truei. NCBI lineage: Eukaryota > Metazoa > Chordata > Amphibia > Anura > Ascaphidae > Ascaphus > Ascaphus truei. The sequence goes on along the minus strand of WSYH01010570.1, from coordinate 19,512 downwards.
TCACTGCTTTAAGGGCCCAAAACCGGTCCTGTTTTGGCCTTTTTACCGCACAAACAGGACAACACAAACAATCAGGATTTACCCCTTAAACCTTTGGGGCTCAATAAGCAACCAATAGGATCTCACGTGATCACCAAGTCTGGAAATCTCAGGGAACATCCTAATAGAACCTACGCACACACACCTTCCCTTCCAAGCGATACCCCAGGCTTATACATGGGTGGATCAGTCAGCATTACTCTACCTGAATGTGTGCGACAATTCTTTTTCTTAGTTTTTATCTGTGTTGTGTCATCGCCTGACTGCATCTTTTCTAAATTAAATTCTATTAAAAGTTATGTCTTATCTACTCAACCATTCCAATATACTGGACCTGAGGGCTTATAAACAGGAGCTCTTTTCTTGCTTTTGCAAGAATTGTCTCCATGTATTATTCGCTCCTGTGAGCACCTCTCCTACCACACTATAATGTAGCAAAAGAGATATATATATATATATATATATATATATATATATATATATTATATATATTATATATATTATATATATATACACACACAAATATATACACATAATATATATATATAGAGAGCAACATTACCATTCTCACGTCCGGTAAAGGAAGACTGCACTCAGATCAGTAAAGGCAAAAAAGTCTGTATTAGGCATCAATACAAAACGAACAGGCCGCCCAATCCGACGCCCAATCCGACGTTTGGGTTCCGGAGTGGCCCCTCCCTTGAGAAAGGTTCCACTCCGGAACCCAAACGTCGATTGGGCGTCGGATTGGGCGGCCTGTTTCATTTGATATTGATGCCTAATACGACTTTTTTGCCTTACTGATCTAGTGCAGTCTTCCTTTACCGGACGGAGAATGGAATGTTGCTCTATTATCTATTTAGAGACTGTGCACCTGTTGATGTTTTTGAGTACATTGAGTGCAAGCTGAAATTTGTTTCATATAATATATATATATATATATTCATTGTACATGCCGGAAGAAGATCTGTATCTCGAAAGCTCGCACAAATAAAGCATTCTTTAAGCCCAGAACGGGTATCATCTATTTATTTTTTTTGATTATTGAAGCTCGGCTAACATGGTACTGATACCCACTACATAATATATAGTATAGATATATATATATATATATATATATATATATATATATATTATATATATATATATATAGTGCAGAATAAATGAGTTCTTCAGTATTAGGTGATACCTTTTTTATTGGACTAACAATTTATGTCACAGGACCATATATATATATGTATATATAATTATTAAGGTTATGGTGGGTAAAAAAGTGACAAAAACCCTCCACAGTAAAGAATAAAGCAACTGTAAATATTACTGTATGTTCATTTGCATGTCTTAGACAGGTCTGCAACCCTATCTTTCCCCCATTATCGCCCAGCACACAGCGTTTCCACATATACAAACACATACAAACACACACAACTATAAATGTACCAGGGAAAAAACAACAGCACCCGCTCCTGGCAAAGTACTGCATATATTTTGCATATTATGAAGTAAAAGAGAGTTATTCCTTCGAGAGCCCTGCCCCAAGCACCTGGTGGGACCTGTACGTGTCCCGAGCTCTGGGCATGTACAGTGATGTTGCTACTATTGGTCGGCTCTTTGCCGTTGCCCATTTAAATACCCCAAAGTTATTAATGTTGCCAGGATACTGACCCATGCAATGGAAGACAAGTTCAAAATATGGTCAATCACAAAGGGCCCAACAGCACGCCCTCCCGCAAACACTTTCTTCTGGAGGTGCAGCCCCAACCTTGACCCCTCCGTCCTCCACCATGGACTGAATCACAGCAACGCTTCGGGTAGTATAGGATTCAGAGGCACACTTATTGCCGTTACCAGCCCATATATTTAAGCCCTTATATTACAGAATATGCATCACACACAACATTTCGGGTGCCAGCTGCACCCTTGATAAATCCTGTACTACCTGAAATTCAGAATATGGGTCACACAAAGGTCACGGGGGGGGCTAATTTAAGGTAAAGATGTCAGATTCTTTATTATAGTCTCTGGTTGGATTTGTTGGGATATATTGTTATGTTCTGCTGGGATATGTTGTGTTATTTGTGCAACTAAACATTTTTTCAGCGTCCATGGCCTAAAGAAAGAACGCTCCTGGCATGCGAGCAGCTAAGAACTCTGGCTTTGAGGATGGCAGCGCTGCCAGTCTCAAGAAATGTTAATGCAGCCCTGGCCTGGACCACCCGACTGGGAAACTGAGGGCAGCACGAGACTAGAGAAGCAGAGGGAAAGTAGGAAACACAGACAGGAAAAGTAGTGGGGAAGTAGGAAACACGGACAGGAAAAGCAAAGGGAAAGTAGGAAACACAGACAGGAAAAGCAGAGGGAAAGTAGGAAACACAGACAGGAAAAGCAGAGGGAAAGTAGGAAACACAGACAGGAAAAGCAGAGGGGAAGTAGGAAACACAGACAGGAAAAGCAGAGGGAAAGTAGGAAACACAGACAGGAAAAGCAGAGGGGAAGTAGGAAACACAGACAGGAAAAGCAGAGGGGAAGTAGGAAACACAGACAGGAAAAGCAGAGGGGAAGTAGGAAACACAGACAGGAAAAGCAGAGGGGAAGTAGGAAACACAGACAGGAAAAGCAGAGGGAAAGTAGGAAACACAGACAGGAAAAGCAGAGGGGAAGTAGGAAACACAGACAGGAAAAGTTGTACAAGAACATCACCAAGTCCTGAGGTTTATATGATTGCGCAGGAGAGAGGAAATGATCAGATATGGGGAAGCTGACAGTCAATTTTGTAAATAGGAGGAGGTATCTTGATGTGGAGGTATGTTTGAAAAATCCAAAGCACTAAGTTACTTTTGTAGCCCCGGCAAGCCACTGCTCAGCAATGCGTGATCTACAGCTTGCAGCTATTAATATAGCTGCAGGTGACCTTATTACTATCTAGTAATGCTTTTAGACAGACTGTCAAAAGGTCCAGGGTAGCACCAAAAGGTTACATAGTTTAGTTACATAGTAGACCAGGTGGGGAAAAAAAAAACATACGTCCATCAATTTCAACCTATGCTAAATTTAGACGATAGATACTTTATCCTATATTTGTAATTACAGTATTATTAGTGTTGTACCGATTTCTGAGAATTGCAGAGTAACTGAGAAAAATAGAAAATTTGCTGGGCCCGGTACTGGGTGTACGGCCGGGTAGCTTTGAATTACCTGCAGCCGGCAGCGGAGGGTGAGGAGGACCACAACGACATCCTGGTAGCGGTGGCAGGTGGGAGCAGAGGAACATGTGACCTGAGCAGGAGCGTTACTATTGGACAGCCAGGGAGGAGCTGCACAGGAAGTCGCGCTCCTCCGCGGCTGTCCAATAGTAACGCTCCTGCTCCGGTCCCATGTTCCTCTGCTCCCATCGACACCAGCTGTGAAGGATGTGTACCGTTGCACCCGCCGGCTGAACATTGACGTCCTCTGCTGCCACCGCCACCAGGATGTCGCTGTGGTCCCCCTCACCCTCCACTGCCGGCTGCCGGCAAGTCTTCTGCTGCTCTGTTCCTGCCGTTCTCCAAGAGGAGGACAGAGGGAGCAGAGCAGAACGGAAATGACCCGGCACCAGGTTAAAGCCACCTGTGCCAGGTCCGGGTAATTTCCGGGTACTGGAAATAGTGCCGGGTATGCCGGTTACCGGGTAATTTCCAGGTACCTGGTACATTACTACACTATATTGATCCAAAGGAAGGCAAACAGAAATCCCAGTGAAATATCATCCAAGGATATCTCATAGGGGGGATTTCTTCCTGAATCAACATCCTTCCCATGGTTACTTATTTGGTATGTCCCTGTATACCTTTCCTTTCTAAAAAGATGTCCAACCTTTTTTTGAACAAATCTATTGTATCTGCCATCAGAGTTTCCATGGGTAATGAATTCCACATTTTAACTGCCCTTACTGTAAAGAATCCTTTCCTTTGTTGCTGGTGAAATCTCCTTTCCTCCAACCTTAAGGGATGGCCCCGAGTCCTTTGTACTGCCCTTGGGATGAATAGTTCTTTTGAAAGCTCCTTGTATTGTCCCCAAATATATTTGTATATAGTTATCATATCCCCTCTTAGACGCCTCTTTTCTAATGTAAATAAATCTAATTTAGCTAGCCTCTCCTCATAAATTAGATTATCCATCCCCTTTATGCATTAGTGGGCTCTTCTCAACTTTTTCTAGTTCCACAATGTCTTTTCTACGGAGTTGTGCCCAAAACTGTACTCCATATTCAATAATGCTTTATAAAGGGGCATAATTATGTTTACTTCCCTTCCATCCATTGCCCGTTTGATGCAAGATAAGATCTTGTTTGCCTTTGCAGCTACTGCATGACTTTGGGCACTATTGCCAAGACTGCTGTCTACAAGCGCTCCTAAATCCTTCTCCATCAAGGATTCCCCTAATTTATCCCCGTTTAATTTGTATATCGCCTGTTTATTCTTGTTTTCTAAATGCATAACCTTACATTTATCTGTATTAAACCTCATCTGCCATTTACCTGCCCACGTTTACATTCTCTCCAAGTCCTTCTGGAGAGAAATTACACCCTGCTTTGATTCTACTACCTTACATAATTTAGTATCATCAGCAAATATGGAGACTTTGCTCTCGATGCCAACCACACGGTCATTAATACAAGTTAAAAAGCAGTACCGGGGTACTCCACTCACAACTTTAGTCCAACTCTGTGTTGTCTATCTTTCAATCAGTTTTCAATCCAGATGCAAATATTTTTTAAAGACTCCAATTTTCTTTATTTTGTACACTAACCTTGTGTGGAACCTATATAAACGGCATTACCTTGGTCTAAATTCCTACTTGCCTCCTTAAAGAAACTAATAAGGTTAGTTTGGCATGACCTATCATTCATAAATCCATGCTGACTATTACTAATAATTTTGTTTTCCATTAGGTATTCCTGAATATTATCCTGTATTAAACCTTCATGTAGCTTCCCCACTATTGATGTTAGGCTTACAGGTCTGTAATTCCCCGGTTGTGATCTTGCTCCCTTTTTAAATATAAGCACTCCATCTGCTTTACGCCAATCTTGTGGTACTGAGCCTGTGGAAATGGTGCCCCTGAATATTAAATATAATGGTTTGGCAATTACTGAACTTAACTCCTTAAGAACTCTTGGATGTATACCATCGGTGCTAGATGCCTTATTTTCTTAAATTTTTCTAAAATTTTAAGTCTTTGTTCAATCTATGTAAAAGAGTTTTTGATCATTTATTTCAAATGAGACCATGATATGATAACTGTTCCCCAAATGTTCCCGGACTTGAATATTCATTATTACTTCCACATTGTTTGATATTACCAAATTAAGTATTGCCCCTCTCCTGGTTGGGTTGTCAATAATTTGGGTCATGTAAAAGCACCACCAAAAACCTGTTTCCTTTTGTTGTAACGCTAATCTCATTGCCCCAATCTATGTCTGGATAATTAAAATCCCCCATTACGCAAACATGACCCAGTTTTGATACCTTCTCCATTTGCAAAAGTATTTTAGCTTCCTCAATCTCAGATATTTGGTGGTTTATAGCATATCCGTACATACATTTGCTTTGTACTTTAAACTCCACTGCTAATTTCTAGCCACAAGGTCTCTATATTTTCATAATTCCCTTCATAAACATCTTCCCTTATAATAGGTTTTAGATCCGGTTTAACATATAAACATACTCCACCTCCCCTTCTATTTGATCGATCCTTTCAAAAAAGGGAGTAACCCTCTAAATTAACTGCCCAGTTATGAGTTTCATCCCACCATGTTTTAGTAATGCCTATGATATCATACTGCTCCCTTAGTTCAAGCTCACCTATTTTATCTGTCAGGCTTCTTGCATTAGCAAGCATGCATTTAAGGTTTTTTTTCCAGCCTATTCTATTATATTATCTGCTCCTTCCTTTCTACTCCAATTAGATTTAGTCTTTAATCTTTAGAAGTTTTCTAGTATTATCTGTATTTAATATGGGTGTCTCCCTGCTTGCCAAACTCCCACTTGCCCCCATTCTACCTCCATGACCCCTTGCTATTTCCCCATTCATATCTATTTAGTTAACTATATGTTTCTTGTCCCCTCCCCCTCGGTCCTAGTATTACATTTCCTGCAAACGTTTTAACATTCTCCCCCTTAGCACAGAAGATCCCTCTTCATTGAGGTGCAATCCGTCCCTACCATAAAGATGGCACCTCTCACAAAAGGAGCCCCAGTGCTCTAAAAAACCCAAACTCCTTCTTCCTGCACCACTTTCTTAGCCATGCGTTAACCCCCCTGATCTCTGGCTGTCAGATTTCAGAAAATACTACCTTGGAGGTCTTTGCCTTAAACTTGCGGCCTAGACCACTGAAATCATTTTGTAGGACTCTCCATCTTTCTTTAACCCTTTCCGGTCCAATGTCGGACTATATCCGACACTACTAATTTCCACATGCGGTCCAATGTCGGATCGCGTGGAGGGAGGAGGGAGGGTGAGGCGCCAGCCGCACATCCCCCGTACACTTCTCCCTGCGCCGATCCGCCCACGCCCCCCACGATCCGCCCACGCCCCCAGCGATCTGCCCCCAGCGATCCGCCCCCAGACCTGCACCGATACGCCCCCAGCCCTGCACCGATCCCGGCAGGCAGCTCCAGCAGCTGACACGGAGGTAGGGGGGTGAGGTAGGGGGGTGAGTGTGGTGTGTGCAGTGAGTGTGTGCACGCGCGCAGTGTGTGTGCGCGTGCGCGCGTAGTGTGTGTGTGTGCGCGCGCGCAGTGTGTGTGCGCGTGCAGTGTGTGCGTGCGCGCAGTGTGCGTGCGTGCACACGCGCAGAGTGTGTGCGCGCGCGCAGTGTGTGCGCAGTTTGCAGTGTGCGCTCGCAAAAAAAAAAAAAAGCTGTACTGTATGGTTTTTTTCCAGAAAATTAAATTAGACCTACTGGCGCACTTAATGTAAATTAATTGGACCGCAAAGGGTTAACTTTGTCATTGGTGCCAACGTATACCAACACCATCAGTCCCAGACCCCCCAACAATCTGTCTACCCGATCCACATTGTGCCGAACTCGAGCCCCTGGGAGACATCAAACTGTTCGGTTCATGCGGTCATGGCGACAGATTTCCCTATCTGCCTTCCTAATAATGGAGTCCCCCACCACCCCAACCTTTCTTGGTCTCTGAGTATTCCGAGCCCCCTCTATGCTGAAGGAACTGTGCCCCTGGCTGCTAGAGGAATCAGTCTCCCCCAGCCTTGCCATTCCTGCCCTGACACTCCCAATATCTTCACTCAATCTGACAAATCTATTGGGATGGGTCAGCTCAGATCTGGCCTGTCTCTTCTAACTGTTATCCAGCTACCTATCTGTTCCTGCTCCTCACTCACAGCTCCACCCTCTGCCCACTAGTCCCAGCCAGGGCCTGCTCTGTGAGGACTAAACTCCTTTCAAGATTGTCAATGTCCCACAATATTGCAAGTTTCCTCTTCAGATCAGATCAGCTCACACTTCCCAAAGCGATATGCTCATTGGTACAGCTGCTCCAAGTGCACATACATGTGGCAAGATGTGCATTGAGTGGCATTCTCAATACTGCTCATTCCTGCAACTATGGAGTTATAAGTACTAGCAATTTACTGTACTTCAATATACTACACCCTGTTTCACCTCCTTCTGGTTCTAACTCCACACTTAATACAAACAGCACTTGAAATCAAATAGTAATTCAGTCACACAGATCAGGACACGCGAGTTCAGGAATCGTTACAAGCCCCTGTTTTTGATCAACATTCAATTGTTTCTTTAACTGCAAGAACACCCGAGGGCTGTCTCTCTCCATGCTCTGCTTCAGTGTCTCCTGGGTGACAATACACCAGTGTCAGAATTCCCTTTAAATTACTGAGGGCTCCTGATACTGAGAGAAACAGGGGGAGGTCCCTGGAAGTGGAAGAGCAGAGGACATGCATACCTTGGTACCAGGTTTCTCTTTAGATAATGATGACATGGACAGTCACCACAATGGTAAACAAATGTGAAAAGCTTCTTCTTCTTTCACTCGAGTCCAACCTCCAAGCTGTACAATTTCACACAACCTTGGTTTGTGTTCTCTCTCCCCTTCTATCCCCCCCACCCCCCATTCTCTCTGTTACTGTGTCTGTCTGTTTACATTATTAATGTCACTTCCCCCCTGCCCTTTTCCCATTGTTTGCATGGAACAGGGGAGATGCAGAAGGCTTTATGTTTTAAGTTATACTTCAAAGACACAATGAATATTTAACACCTTTGCTGTCAACGCAAAGCATAAGTTGATCAAGAAGTATATGAAGGGCACAGCTTGGGACACATCAAGCTCTCGAGAGCCTTGTTTTGCTCAAAATACTGAGCTAGAATTACCGTATTTGCAGAGACACCTTTCTCTAGCCACAGTCCAATGGTTTTCAAAGATTTTGGTTAAGGAACCTTATAATTATATTGTGACATTCTGAGGAACCCCAACCCTCTCTAATAGCGCGTCTGAGATCAGATGCATTGTAAGGAACCCCAACCCTCTCTAATAGCATGTCTGAGATCAGATACATTGTAAGGAACCCCAACCCTCTCTAATAGCGCGTCTGAGATCAGATGCATTGTAAGGAACCCCAACCCTCTCTAATAGCGCGTCTGAGATCAGATGCATTGTAAGGAACCCCAACCCTCTCTAATATCGCGCCTGAGATCAGATGCATTGTAAATTCATCTGTATTTGGTACAATTTTCAATTGACCTGAAGATTGTAGGGAACCCTTTAGGGATGCTCGGGAAACCCAAGGTTTCCTAGGAACCCCTGTTGAAAAACACTGGTCCACACCCTTGATGATATTGATCCATATTTAACAATACAGAGGCCCCTTACAGACTAAGGAAAGCTTCCATTTAAAAAAAGGCAGACAACCCTGGAACTTAGGGATTCGGGTTCAACAGATATCAACCTCTAAGGACAGCCATCGGTGAGATTTGGAAGTTCTGGTCCAAAACATTTCAACTTAATTAAAAAAAAAAGGAAATATTTGTATCTGGCATGAGATGCTATTAAAGCCTAAGCGGCTAAATACCAATGAGACTATAGAAAAGCAACCATGGCTGATCTGGCAATCACACCAAGTCAAGTATGGTAAACTGAACTTTTTAAATATTACCATATGTTACCCCCACTCCCCTGACCAATTATGAAACGTAATAATAAAATAAGTATGTCATCCACAGGCCTCACACTCCTCCGTCCCCAAAAACTACAGCCATTAAAACTCAGGGAAATGGAAGGATTACTGCAGAAAGCATAAAAGGGCTGGTTACGAATGTACATGAAGATAACAATGTGTATTGTAAGGCAGACAGGGGGTCCTTCCCTAGCTATGGTGCCCCCCGGTAACTTACCAGCTGCTCCCTCGGGACGCCACTCTCAGTACCCACAGAGGAGCCACTCTGAAAACACACAGAGAGAGAGAGAGAGAACATGAGCTTTCCGTAACCTCTGCTGGAAGCCTCTGAACACGAGCAGGAGCATGGTAAGCGATAAGCAGCCCGAACCCTCCCAGCGCCCCCCTGAGCCTCACAGCAGGGGCACAATGTGTGCTGGGAAGGGTGCCGTTTGCAGGTACGTCGGTTACTGGGAAGGCCAGGTGGCTGCTTATGAGAGGGGGCACTCTAAGAGAAAGACATGTAAAATAGATACAAATAAAGAAAAGCAATCTTATCTCACAGCGTTGGGTGCAGCGTGGGACACCCTGGGACTTCTGGGGTTGTGTGCACACTTATTTTTGCAAACACAGTGCTGGTGTGTGTATCCGTCACTATTGCATGTTTTGCTTCAGAATGTTTCCCCCCCCCCCCCACACTATATTTAAAACATATGAATGGTGAGCGTGCTGGAATATAGTTTAGCGACCGCTTAGGTGTTTTTGTCAGGCTGTCGCACAGCATTTTGCTCCTCTTAAGGCGCTGCAGTCCAAGCTCACCCAGCTGGAGGCATTACGCAGGACACCCAATACACTCCCTTGTTTCAATCACTGACACCACTGCAAAGCTCAGCCACTACAGGGGGGCTGTACATCCCCGGCCTGGGATTATATATGCGGCCAGAGAAGAGGTGCACAAAGTGCATGTTTGGGGATTTTGAACAAGACTGGTGAGACCTATTGAAATGTATTTTCCACTTGTGCACCAAATCAAACAAATGCTTTGGAACATTTGGTCCAGGTCTCAAATTGTAATGTCTCCCTCAGCAGATTAAAAGCTGCAATCCTGCTTTCCTTTTTCTATCTCCTATTTTTATTAGCATTGTAGGTTTGAAGCAGGGGGGTCGCCGGAGTCAAACTGTGTTAATTTCAGCTCTAGTAAACCCCTGCTTCCAGAGATAGTTACTTCCGTATGGGGTGCCGGAAGCCGCTCCAGCTGGGCCGTGTCAGGTTATCGAAATGGGTAACTTAAAAAGCGCCCACGTCACGCGGGCCAATAGGAAACCGTGATGTCATCCCATGCGGATTCCTATTGGCCCGTGTGACCCGGGAGCTTTAAATCTGCCATTTCGATAACCTCACACAGCCCACCCAGAGCTACTACTGGCTCCCCCTATGGCAGTAAGTATCTCGGTCAGCAGGGGGGTCCCCGAAGCTGGAATTAACGTGGTTCAGCTCCGGAGACCCCCGCTTCCCACCTATTTAAAAACACATGTTCTGCTGCTTTAATCAAACTAAGGACCCCAACAATATCTGGGTGACCCGAATCGTTTTCAGCTTTTCTATTGAAATGTAATGGAGGGTTATTTATAGAACAATCCCAATGAGACTTTCCATATCTCCCGACATTTTACACCATAAAGCAAAATTTGATGGATGATAAAACCTTTTATATCTTTCAACCTATTTTCTTATTTACTTTATTGTGTGATTTCATTTGATTCTGCCTCCGGGCAACGCCGGGTATATCAGCTAGTATATATATATAATCAAAAAATAAATAGATGATACCGTTCTGTGGCTAACGAAATGCTTTTATTTGTGCGAGCTTTCCAGATACACTGATCTCTTCTTCCGGCGATGTTACAATGAATGAAGCAAGCAAAAGCTATACTGTAAACAGTGTCTATTGGAATGTTATCTGTGCTGGTCCATCCCCCGGTGTGGATGTGTTTAATGGCTGGAGGTGTCAAAAGGTTCCTGAAAGCAAGTGATAAAAGAGTGTGTATGTGTATCAGTGTGAATTAACATGAATGGAGAGCCCACAGTATATACAGTGCTTTACAAAAGGTGTGTGTGGAGTGGGAGCGGATATAAATGGTGTGGGTGGGTGTGGAAATGTGAGAGTTAGAAACGTAACTAAAAGTGTGTGTGGATACTATGTGGTCCCTATTGGTGTATAGGGATGGAAAAACAAGGAATATAAGTATGTGTGAGAGACAGCTGTGTGTGCATACATATAGCACAGTATGTACAGACATGGCCTATAGCGCTCATGGGAAGAGAGTTCACTTGTGTCAGTAATGACTCATAAAATTTGGATCTCTGTTTAGGCCACTGCTAAGTGTCCCGAACAGTTGCATAAATTTGTATTCATGCAACCGTCTCTCTTTCGGTGTTTTAAGATTACCTTTGAGTATGGCAACCCTCCCTTTCATCATTTGCTTTCAGGAACCTTTTGACACCTCCAGCCATAAAACACATCCACACCAGGGGAAGGACCAGCACAGATAACATTCCAATAGACACTGTTTATAGTATTGCTTTTGCTTGCTTCATTCATTGTAACATCGCCGGAAGAAGAGATCAGTGTATCTCGAAAGCTCGCACAAATAAAAGCATTTCGTTAGCCACAGAACGGTATCATCTATTTATTTTTTGATTATATATATATATATATATATATATACATATATATATATACACACACAAGATTTAGGTTTATTCTGACTATCATTAAAAATGAGTATAGACGTATTATCAATATATGTCGATTTCCCGACAGTGATAATGTATTTGACTTCCATTCTGTGTATTATAAAAATGAAAGGAAATAAATATATTTGATGAATGACCTGCAGTGCGATAAATACAATTTATAGGATTTGGATCAGATTATCCTATAAAGAAGGTGGCTTAGAAATCCTGACAGCCAGAGAAAAAGGTGCTTTACTGCTTAATAAAATGACCTGATAGGTGTACGACCCAAATAATCAAACAAGGCTCAGCCAAAGCGATTTCCAGATGGGCTAAAACATTCCCAGAGCTTCATGGAAATCAAAATGTTCCTGTAACTGTGATAAAGAACGCAGAAGGCATAGAACACGCAGGGAGAGAGGTCGGGACATGTGAATATTCCTTCATGAGAAGAGAGCAGCAGAAGTCCTAATGACAGTCCTACTTAATAATGACATCTACTGCGAACCAACAGCTGGATGGTGCGGACGCAGTGCTGGCAGACAAGAAGCAAACCATTATCCTGCAGTCACCACTTTGTAACCTCTTTATAGCACGCCGACCTGCTTTCCTGTCACTCCTCTAGTACTCTACACCTTCAGTCCACTCTGGCTGGCTACTAAACTCAATCAGAGCGCAGAGACAAACTGTGTCCAAACTCAATGTGCTGTATCGAAACCAGAGTCAGCTACAGCATTCTCTACAAGTTTAGGACAGATCGAAGTCCCATGCTACCCCTGACCCCTGGGTAACACAGGGCACGCTCCCTAAAACACATCCTCATAAAAGGAGAAGCATCTTGGTACTCACGGCGGCCTCCTCTATGGATACTATTTTTGGGGGGTCGTGAAATCCATACATTCAAATAGAAAGGTAAAAAAAAGAAGGTCCAGGCAGAAATCATTAAGATATTAGCAGAGCTACAAGACTTCAGATTATTTGACTGAAAACAGGTGACGTGGCGCGAACATACATAGCACAGAACAAGTCCAGCCTTCAGAGAGGAGGCAAGTGAAAACTCACAGAGGGCCAGATACACTAAAGCAGGGGTGGCCAACCCCTGTCCTCTAGGGGCCACCAACAGGTCAGGTTTTTAGGTTATGCCTGTTTCAGCACACATGGCTCAGTCAATGAGTGAACCACTGATTGAGTCACCTGTGCTGAAGCAGGGATATCCTTATCCTTGAGGACTGGAGTTGGCCACTCCTGCACTAAAGGGTGCTACGGTTTATCACTCCACTTCTACACCTATGGATGGGAATTAAGCAGTGCTAAAACATAGCACTCGTTAGTGACTCCGGGCCCGAGTGCTCCATGGTAAGAATAAAAGTCATGTCATTAATTCAACGGGAAAGTAACGTATTTCTAGGTCAGTGCTGGACAACAGGGCTCGGTGAAGACAAATACCCAAGGGAACCACTTCCATGGGCTGCCTCACACAGGAAAGGGGGATGCGTCACACCCGGGAACACTGCATTGGGGAATGCCCCCTACGTCTCTGCATCAGACTGAAATGTTTCCTCGAGTGCGTCACATTTGGCAGAACAAAGATCCAGTGTTTTAGAAATAAATGTCTCTCAGGGATTAATATCTAAATATTTCAACAATATCCGCCATGCAAGTGGGCCAGCAAAGGTATAACTTGCATATACCAACCACGTCCCATCCCTGTATTCCAGAGATACACACTAGCACTCGGTAAGAGAGACTGGCACTTGATGTGATCAGTGAGGGTCAGTCAGGGGTTAATTCACAATAATCACGCAATAATGGAAGAAACGCAACACCTTGGGTCCACCAATGAAAACCGCTGGTTCCATCAGGACTCACAAAATATACAGAAAGTGCTAAAAACGTTCCGGGGCTATCGTGTCTCCAAAAATATGCATATTTATCTTTTTTAAGCAAATTTTGTACAATAAAGAGAAGTATCGTTCTCTTGAGTGCATGGTGTACTCGGAATACAGTGATGGGACTTTATTGATATAGGTGGAAAAGATAGAGAATTTGATACATGCCTTAATAACATGTGCACCGTGTCACATGCATGCGCGCTCAAAACGCAAGCAAAGTATCATGAAACATTGGAGCACACGCAACATCTTACCGCCAATTTAAAGGCGAAAAATGGCGCTTTGATCTTAACAAATAGCTGTCGTAAAAGGAAGTCTCTGCCTCCGCCTTCTTTCTGCAGCGTCAAATCACGCTGCGACATCACACGGAGCCTCGTTGCCACGGCGTCACGTGACTTCGCATTACCATGGCAACGAGACGCCACGTGACGTCACATTGCGATTTTGAAGACGACGACGAAGCAGGCGGCACCAGGTAAGTGTCTAGGGGCGGCGGATCTGGATTATCCGCTGCTGTTTTTTAATTCTTCTGCCAAAGGATTGACGAATGACCCTAACTTATGAGAAGAATAACAGATAGATAGTTTTGAAGTTAATTATTTTTCATGTGGGATGTAGCATTGTTTTTTTTTTTTTAGGGTGTCACAGCCCCCAAAAAGATTCCAGTGTTGTCCCCAAGTCACTGAAGCGAATACATTTTTCTAATACCACTGATGATGTACTTAGTGCTGTACATCATGAATTTGTGGTTTGTGAGGGCAGCAGTGAGCAAGGAAGATCTGCAAAATAAGGATCGATGAGAGCGAGAGAGAGAGCGCGAAAAACACATACTAAAACACCAAGTGAAATGTAACGCCACAGTATTTATCCAGTGGGAATTACACGGACAAAATGTGGGTGACTTTAAAGCTGCAGTCCAAGCAATATAATACACTAGCTGAGAGACCCGGCGTTGCCCGTGAGTTAAATTTCCCGCTAGGAAAAGGGGGGGGGAGGGGGGGAGGGGACAGTGGACAGGAGGAGGGGAGGGGGGAGGGACAGTGGACAGGAGGAGGGGGAGGGGGGGAGGGGACGAGTGCAGGACGAGGGAGGGAGGGGAGGGGGGGAGGGACGGAGTGGACAGGAGGAGGGGAGGGGGGGAGGACAGTGGACAGGAGGAGGGGAGGGGGGAGGGACAGTGGACAGGAGGAGGGGAGGGGGGGAGAGGGACAGTGGACAGGAGGAGGGAGGGGGGAGGGACAGTGGACAGGAGGAGGGGAGGGGGGAGGGACAGTGGACGGAGGGGGGGAGGGACAGTGAAGGACAGAGGGGGGGGGGAGGGACAGTGGACAGGAGGAGGGGAGGGGAGGGGGGAGGGACAGTGGACAGGAGGAGGGGGAGGGGGGGAGGGACAGTGGGACAGGAGGAGGGGAGGGGGGGAGGGACAGGAGGAGGGGAGGGGGGAGGGACAGGAGGAGGGGAGGGGGGGGAGGGACGTGGACAGGAGGAGGGAGGGGGGGGGGGGAAGGACAGTGGACAGGAGGAGGGGAGGGGGGAGGGACAGTGGACGGGGAGGGGGGGAACAGTGGACAGGAGGAGGGGGGGGGAGGGACAGTGGAAGGAGGAGGGGAAGGGAGGACAGGAGGCGGGGAGGGGGAAGGGGCGGAGGGGAGAAGGGAGAAGGGAGGAGGGGAGGAGGGGAGGGGGAGGAGGGGAGGAGGGGAGGAGGGGGGGGGGAGGAGGACAGTGGACAGGAGGAGGGGAGGGGGGAGGGGGGACAAGTGGAAGGAGGAGGGGGGAGGGACAGTGGACGGGAAGGGGGGGGACAGGGATGGGGGGGGGGGGGACAGGGGATGGGAGGGGGGGGACAGTGGATGGGAGGGGTGGGGACAGTGGGAATGGACGGGAGGAGGGAGGGGGGCGAAAGTGGACGGAGAGGGGGGGGGAAAGGGGAAAGTGGAACGGGAGGGGGGGGGGGGGGGAAGGGAAGGGACGGGGGGGGGGGAGGGAGAAGTGGAGGGAGGGGGGGAGGGGGGAGACAAAGTGGACCGGAGGGACGGGGGGGGGGGAAAGGACAGGGAGGGGGGGGGGAAGTGGACGGGAGGGGGGGGGTGGAAGGAGGGAGGGGGGGGGAAAGGGAAGGGAGGGGGGGGTGGAAGGGAGGAGAGGGAGGGTGGAGGGAGGGCGGGGGGGGGGGGGGGAAAGTGGACGGGGGAGGAGGGGGGGGAAAGTGGACGGGAGGGGGGGGACAGTGGAGGGGGAGGGGGGGGGACAGTGGACAGGACCCCCCCCCCATGCGTAGCTCCGGAGTGTCTGATACACACACACACACAGTGTCACACACACACACTCACACACAGTGTCACACACACACAGTGTAACACACACACACAGTGTAACACACGCACACACAGTGTAACACACACACACACACACATTGTCACACACACCCACAAACAGTGACACACAGTGAGACACACACACAAACACACACGTCACCTCGAGGGAGGAAGGGGGTCCTTCCGGGCGCCGCCATCTCAGGCGCCCCACGTGGCATCTGCCTGCCCACTGCCTGTCGGAGCACCGAGGGGGAGGTTAGTGGAGCATCGGGGGGGAGGTGAGCGGAGCACCGGGGGGGAGCTGAGCGGGGAGCTGAGCGGAGCACCGGGGGGGAGCTGAGCGGAGCACAGGGGGGGGAGCTGCGCGGGGAGCTGAGCAGGCGACTCCCTGCGAGGGAGGATGGGGGTCCTTCTGGGCGCCGCCATCTTAGGCCCCGCATGGCATCTGCAGGCTGCCTGCCCACTGCCTGTCGGAGCACGGGGGGGGAGGGGGAGCGGAGCACCTGGGGGGAGCTGAGCGGGGAGCTGAGTGGAGCTGAGCGGGGAGCTGAGGGAGCACCCGGGGGGAGGGAGCGGAGCACCGGGGGGGAGCTGAGCGCAGCACCGGGGGAGACTGAGCGCCAGCACCGGGGGGGGGGAAGCTGAGCGCAAGCACCGGGGGGGAGCTGAGCGGGAGCACCGGGGGGAGCTGAGAGGAGCACCGGGGGGGAGCGAGCGGGAGCTGAGCGGAGACCGGGGGGTAGAGGAGGGGAACCGGGCGGGAGGTGAGCGGAGCACGAGGGGGAGCTGAGTGGAGCACCGGGGGTGAGCTGAGCGGAGACCGGGGGGGAGCTGAGCGGAGCAACTGGGGGGGAGCTGAGCGGAGCACCGGGGGGAGATGGGGAGAGGAAAGAGGGGGAGGAGTGGAGGAGTGAGGGGGGGGAGGTGAGGGTGATGGGGGGTTGGAGGGAGAGGACAGAGAGAGAGAGGTGTGTGTGTGTGTGTGTGTGTGTGTGGTGTGTGTGTGTCGTCACTCCGCCTCAGGCCAATCAGAGGTGCGGGGGCGGGCGGGCCAAGGGACCAATGAGATTTCCCCTAGGGACCCAGGAAGATGCAGACAGGCATACAGTGCTTTCACAAATATATAATAAGATGTGTGTTTTTGTAAATAAATCAGTTCTGTACGATGACAAAATACTTACGGAGTAGCATTAAAAAAAAAATTATAAACAACTCTGAATTACATTTGTAATGTATTATAATGTAACAAGCATTTTTTGTTTCTATAGCAACCATTTAAAAACTCCCATCCCCTTCCTTTTCTGAAACAGGCTCTGGCACACCCCTTTTTGAGCCCTGCCCTCTCTCTAGCAGTGCACCAATCGTATCTAGTGACTGCCTGGTCACATGATCTTCCCCACAGGACTTTGCAACTTAGCTAAAGACTTCTCATTGTGTGGATTGTATTGATGCACATATTAAAGCGGAATATATATATATATATATATATATATATATATATATATATATTTAAATGGCAGCTTGCACTGCTGCTATAAAAACTTCCCCGTCTAATATACCGGGCTGAAAAAGTAGCCTATTGGTAATAGCACTGTTTGAAGCGGGTAATCCCGGTTCGAATACCAGTGTTATCTCTCCTAGGCCCATATCCACAACAGGGTGCTAAGCATCAGCCCGCCTCCGCTCCTATTCATATGTTCATATGAATGGGTGTGGAAGCGTGCTAAAGCTTAGCACCCGCGTGTGGATCAGGCCCTTCTGAGCTGGAGCAAGTCACGTTATCTACCTGCACCAGGAGCGATCCGTCAGATTGTTAGCCGTTTGGGGCAGAGGCTCCGTGTATGCCGCGATTTGCATAGGATTTTGCAGGCACAATGTCAGCGCTGTATAAAATAAAGACAAGCAAGGAAACACCTGTCTTGTCATTTCTGCACCTCTCTGCGAAAGAAGTATTATGCTGTACTTTTTAGTGGGCTAAGTTAAAGGAGCAATCCAAGCAATATCCTAAGTGTTTTGTTTTTTTAAATCAATCAGTTCTGTAGTATTAGATAATACTTAAAAAAAATTAGTTCATCTCTTAATGCCAATTTAATGAGTTTTAACACACGGAGCATCCTCTGATTTCTATAGCAGGTTTTAAACACTTCCCCAGCAGTGCAAGATCTTTGCAACACTTTCCTGTTTGTGATTATTTGTTGCCAATATTTCCAGCAGTTTGAGCTGCAAACTGTAACAATAATGCTACCTTAATAATATAAGAATACATTGTAGCTGCTGAGTTACACTGACGGAAGAATTGATTGAAAACTGAAAGGCCGCCATTTAGTGAACCCTGGGAAGCGGGATCTTTGCTGATCTGTCACGGGAGAACGAATCGATCGGCAGCTTAGGTAATTCATTTTCAATGAAAGTAATCAAAGTCTGCGTATATTAAAACAATTTGTTTTAAATCAAGTGCCGCTTGGGTTGCCTCTCTATGGTGGGACACTAATATTTCGGGTTATTATAGGGATGGTAAGGGACCTAAACAATAAACACGAGTACCGTACCAGTGCATAAAGCGTAGATGGATTACTACTTGTTGTGGGATTCCAATCCACTCGACCCGTTGTTTCTGCGCATTACAAAGCAGGAAGGTTTGTGGAGCACTGGATTATTTAGTTTTTAGTTAGACGCCCTTACCTGGAGAGCCGGGTAAAGAATGGGCATATTCAGCTTTAAGCAGCAGCTGGATAAAGAGACTTGTTCTCAACATGCCACAGGGTTTATCAGGGACGTAACTATTCAATCTCATTTACCCGGCTGCAGGAAAATGACTTGTGAAGCCCAACACTTACTGCTACCTGAACCCCTTATCCCAGCATTGCAACTTCACCCTAACCAGAACTTAACTCTAAGTAGCCCTAATGATTTGGGACAATCAATGCCAGGTAATTAATAGAGTAGAGTAAATAGATACTTTGGGGATTTTAATGGGATGCTTGCTATGGTTTCTCTTGAACTGTATTGTGCCAAACCTCATATCTGCTGTAGGGAAAAACTAAATAAGCACCCCACCACCCGCACCCAATACCAAGAGGTACGAGGCATGTTATGATGTGGTAACTGGAAGGGAAACGGCGCTACTGCGCATGTCCGGAAAAACGCTCCCAGAGTAATCTTCAAACAACTTTATTGAACACACACGGGGCTACACCAGCATCTCCCCCTACATGGGAATAGACACGCCACCACTCACTCCCAATACCAAGAGGTACGAGGCATGTTATGATGTGATACATGGGAATAGACACGCCACCACTCACTCCCAATACCAAGAGGTACGAGGCATGTTATGATGTGATACATGGGAA
>WSYH01010569.1:0-22363 GCA_036426205.1 Ascaphus truei | reverse complement strand
CTCCCCTACCTGGTCCCTGTCTTATTTCTACGTTGCTCTCGTCCTCGCCTCCCACATGGAACTTCTACTCCTTCTGGTATCAGACCCCTCAACCTCATACCCATCCCTGCCACCCTCCCCTCCTCTCTCCTTTCTCCTGTGCCCTTGGAATGCTCGCTCCCTTTCTAACAAGTTCCTCTGTGCTGACTTTTTCTCTCTCCTCCCTGCTTCTCTTTGCATATAACTGGAGACTGTCTCACTCAGTCTGAACTCTGCTCTGGAAGCTGCCCCTCCTACGGTGGCCTTCCTTCTCTCGCACATCCGTGCCCTGATGGCAGGGATGGAGGCATGGGGCTGACCTGCTCGTTCTGCGTTGCCAACCACCCTTCCTATTCCCACCCTCTCTTGCTTTCCGTCCTTGAGGTTCACACTGTCCAGATCTTCTCTCCTCCTCCGTCCATGTGGTGGTTATGCTATCGCCCCACCTACCTCTACTCATCCCACCATCTGTGCTTTCTCTCTCACTTTGAATCCTGGCTCTGTTCTTCTCTCCTCAGACTCCCTGTTCTTCTCCTGGGGACTTCAATTGCCCACATTGAGACCCCTCTCTCCCTTGGGTTCACCGCTTTATTTCTCAACATCTCTTTTGGCCATTAACAGTGGACTGCAGCCAGCACCTGAAGGATGGGCCACTACTTAGACTGGTTTCACTAAAAACTTCTCTCTCTGATTTCTACATTTCCCCTTTCCTCTCGTGACAGCCATAACCTCATCTCATTTCTCTATCTCGCTTGTCCCCTCTCCACCTCCATCTACCCCCCGGGTCTGCAGAAACCTGCGCTCTATTCACTTACCTGACTTGAGTCCACTTACTCCTCCCTCTCCTCCCAGCTCTGCTAGACCCGACAACCTGGTCAGGAACTACAACTCTGCTTGTCCTCCTCTCTGATCTACATGCCCCGCTTTCTCTCTGCCGCACTCACCCTTCTAACCCTAGACCCTGGCTAAATTTCCACACACACTGCTGCGTTCACTCCACTCGTTCCTACGAAACGCCTCTGGAGAAATCTCATACTCTCGCAGACTTCCTTCACTAACATTTATGCTATCCTGTTTCAACTCTGCCATCTCGTAAGCTAAAACAGCTACTTTTCTTCACTAATCAACATGCACAAGTCTAACCCACGCTGACTGTTCTCTGTCTTTGATACTCTACTCAAAAACACCTCGGCTGCCTCTCCTTCCTCCATCTCGCTCAGGACTTTGCTGACTATTTTAGGAAAGGTGGAATCCAACGGAGCAGAACATCCCCTCTGTTTCTCCCTCCCATCCTACATTCTTCCTAACTCTCCTCCTGCCTTCTTTTACTCTTTTTCCACGTCTCAGAGGAGGATGTGTCACGTGTTGATCGCCTTCTCTCCTCTACCACTTGCCCTCTGACCCCATTCCCTCCCATCTCCTAAAACCTCTGCTCCTACTATAATCCCTATGCTCACACACATTTTTAATTCTCCCTCTGCTTGGAACCTTTCCATCTCCTTTCAAACATGCAACAGTCATACCATTTACTCAAAAAACACAAGCTCGACCCTAACCTGTCTTTTTTAACTATCGACCTGGCTCCCTCCTGCCTTTTGCCTCTCTAAAACTCCTTGAACTCTCTGTATTCTCTCGCTAGCTCCATTTCTCAAACACCTATTCTCTCCTATACCCTCCAATGGCTTTTCGCACTGCTCACTCCACGGAAACAGCCCTCACTAAAATAACTGGCGACCTCCATGCTGCCAAAGAGAAGAGGGCATTCACTATGCTCATATACTCGGCCTCTCTGCAGCCATTTGACACCGTGGACCACCCTCTTCTCCTTCACATTCTCATACTCTTAGTAATCGCGAACAAAGCTCTATCCTGGATCTCATTCTACTCTCCCATTATACTTTCAGTGTCTCTTTGCTAACACCTCCTCCTCTATTGATCCCTTCGTGGGGGGTACCCCAGGGCTCTATCCTGGGACCTTTCTCTTTTCTCTGTGACACACTATTCTAGGTGATTTCAATAACATCTTTTGGGTTTAATTATCACCTCTATGCTGATGACACACAAATATACTTTTCAACACCCGACCTTACACCTGCTGTACAAAACCAAAGTTTCGGAATGCTCTGCTGTATCTCTCCTGGATGGCCTTGCGCCTTAAACTCAACATGGTGCTAAAACAGAGCTCCTTACTTCCTCCAAACCTGGCACCTACTACCCTTCTTCCACATTACTGTTAGAACTATGATCATTCACCCAGTAGCCCAAGCACGCTGCCTAGGGGTCACACTCGACTCCTCTCTAACATTCGCCCCTCACATTCAAAACATTTCTAAAACCTGTCACTTTTTCCTCCTCAATATAACAAAGATACGCCCTTTCCTTTGTTGCTCGACTGCTAAAACTCTGACTCAGGCCCTCATTCTCTCTCGTCTTGATTACTGTAACCTCCTGCTGTCCGGCCTTCCTGCCTCTCACCTGTCTCCCCTACAATCTATCCTAAACGCTGCTATCATCTCCCCTCATGAAATCCCTCTCCTGGCTTCCGATCAAATCCCGCATCTCAAACTCCATTCTTCTCCTCACTTTTAAAGCTTTACACTCTTCTGCCCCTCCTTACATCTCAGCCCTAATTTCTCGTTATGCACCATCCAGACTCTCGCGTTCTTCTCAAGGATGTCTTCTTTCTACCCCCTTTGTATCTAAAGCCCTCTCCCACCTTAAATCCTTTTCACTGACTGCCCCACACCTCTGGAATGCCCTTCCCCTCAGTACCCAACTAGCACCCTCTCTATCCACCTTTAAGACCCACCTTAAGAAACACTTGCTTAAAGAAGCATATGAATAGCACTGTGGATATTCTGAACACATGATACATAAAGCTTGGCCCCCTACAGACGTACTTACCAGAACTCCCTCCTTCTGTCTCTGTACGTTCTCCCTACCTACCAATTAGACTGTAAGCTCCTCGGGCAGGGACTCCTCTTCCTTAATGTTACTTTAATATCTAAAGCACTTATTCCCATGCTCTGTTATTTATTTGATTACCACATGTATTACTACTGTGAAGCGCTATGTACATTAATGGCGATATATAAATAAAGACATACAATACAATATAAGTGTCACGGTGAGATTATGGCAGGCTGTATAAGTCACACATAAATATATATAACAGATGATATATATTTATCACTGGATCTGAACCGGGACGAGTCTTAGATATAATAAAGTATATTTATTCCTTTGGATAGGTGAACACACGAATAATACAGTAACAGACAAGAAGTACACTTACTTTGGGGTTGGGGAATGAGAAGTAAATAGCATAGCAATTCTCTCGCAATCAGGTAGCCATCAGATGATAAATTGAAGACAAAGGATACAGGGTGAACATCAGTTTATAAACCTTTTGTGCCCTATCCTTAACCTTGAGTACCGTAGATTGGTTTTCAATTAACTCTAGCCAGTGGTTAACGTGGGAACACTTTTTTACCCATGCCC
Source organism: Ascaphus truei (assembly GCA_036426205.1). Classification (NCBI taxonomy): domain Eukaryota; kingdom Metazoa; phylum Chordata; class Amphibia; order Anura; family Ascaphidae; genus Ascaphus; species Ascaphus truei. The sequence continues at coordinate 18,844 of WSYH01010569.1, read as the reverse complement.
CCCGGCCAGTTGGGATATGCGCAGTAGAGCTCTGGGGTCCCATTTCTATAACCCCTGCTCTATATCAGGAATGCCAGCTAGTCTACCAAATGGAGTACCTGGCAGGAAATCCTTTGTTGTGAGGTGTGAAATGGAACACTTGAAGACTGCCCTGGATTGAGGATGCTCCACCCTCATGCAAACAGTGGAGGTGACAAAATCCTTTGAAACATACTCAGGTCCTAGACATGGGGTCGCCTTTCTGGCCATATGCTACTCTGGTATGCAAAGGAATTTCCTCTGAGTTTTACCCATATCTTGGAATACAGAATGTTGGATAAAACATGAACATATTAAAATATCAGGTTCCTTTGGGTCCAGCAGGTCCAAACTTCCCTGTTCTCAATGCCGGAACTGGGACACCCTATGGTCCAATTTGCGACCTGCTACGACCTGGGAAACAAGAGATACACAAATACACTTAAAAACCGTTTTACATTTTAATACACAAAACTCCGCTGTAAATCAAATCACGGTTTTTCACTAAATCCCCATTGAAAACAACGGGTTCCGCCGCCATAGACTCTCAATGGCAAACTGCCGCCATTGGTGGCTATGGGAATCCCCGCCATATACTTTCAACGGGGCGATGCCGCCGTTGAAGTCAATGGGGGTTTTCCGCCGTAGCCGGTCAATGGGGTTTGGCCGCCATTGAAGTCTATGGGAAAAATCCAGAACTTTCAAGGGGGTTCATACTCCGTCGGGTTGGTCCCAGAGGGTCAAAGATGGTTCTGCAGTGATGCCGGAGCAGTGGCTACAGACACCCCAAACCCTAACTCTCTGGACCCTCCGAAACCGGAGCTATGGAATACCAAATTTCTGCATTTGACACTTAGCCGTTTTCCTGAGCTGTTTCTGCCGCCGCCATTGGAACCTATGGTGCGGCCCGCTCTCCTCGGTTCGACCCTTATCGGGGGTCCAGGATACGGGGACCCGGTTGTGGTCGAGTGGGGGGAGGTCTAGGAACTAGGGTCAGAAAGAATTTTATTCCTAGGGGCCCTAGAACTGTTTATTCCCACGCCACTTGTCGTTGAACTTGACCTGTAAGTGATCAAAGCTCTCCTATTGAAAATGTATCCGCTTTGCGGTTAAGCGGTTTGGACTGCAGCCAACTTGTTCCTGGAAAGCTCTCTCAAGGGTTTCTCCATTGAAGTCAATGAGCCCATTGACTTTCAATGGGAAACCGCCGCTCTCCCTCTCGGACGCCATCTGCTGGTCTTCTCAAGAACCGGACTCCCCAGCAAGATTCACCATTAAGAAGCATTGAGCCCTAATGGCGGCCTATGGGAACCTGCAAAATGGTGCCTGAAAAGGCGGGAAAATTACACAAAGGGCTATAATCACTATACCACTATTAACCCTTGTGCTCCCGGATGGATCCCAGTGTGTGTGGGCTGCAGACCAGATGTTACATTAAAACAGAAAAAAACAGGGGAATACACATGTACATGTCATTACAGGGGTTAAATCACCGTTCTGGGTCTTAGCCCAGTTAACCCTTTGATTCCCGGGGGAGGTCAGGGGATGGCCAAATGGGGTGTAACCCCTTTAATCCCGGGCCACCCCCTTTCTCCCTCTACAATAAGGTTTGCAGTCACTCAGATCTTTTTTTTCTACCTACTGCAGCTGGAGCTTGACAAGGTCCGGGAGGAGTACCTGCAGCTGCAGGTCCGAAATAAAGAGAATGAAACACATTTAAGCTTTGTTCTGAGTCAGATGGGAGATATGGAGTTGAGACTCAACTCCAAAGAAGCTGAACTAATAACTGCATTGAGTGGGAAAAGAAGTGCAGAAAGACAGCTTCAATAGCTAAAAACTCAAATAGCTGGTCTTTTTTAGAATTTAAGTGATACTGTACCACGAAACATAAGTCACAAAAAGGGACCACAGAGAGTGAACTTAATGTCCCCATTGACTCGAATGGAGAGTCTGATGCACCCGTGCCTGAGGCTCGTGTTCCTGATGTCCATGCCCCTGCAATTGAGTTGAACGTACCCATCGGGAAATTCCTGATTCCAAAACTAAAAAAGATATGTTGGTCACAAAAAGTGACCACAGAAAGTCAACTAGATGTCCCTACTGACGCATATGAAGAGCCTGATGTATCTGTACCGATGCCCCTTCTATGACGTTAGACGGACCCCTTGTGAAGTTCCTTGAAATGCCTAATATACCTGATGCTAATGCCTACGCTAATGTGATGAGGATAATTGCACCTCTCACAGATTTCCCATCAGCACTTGACGTACACATTAAGTTGGCCTTTCATCAAGGTTTACCTGAAGAGTCTGGAGGGTTATCTGGAGTTGTTGCTGATTCCTATGTTCCTGCGAAAAATGGAGTGGTTTCCGAAGGCCATCGTGAGTCAGTTTCCATCAGGGACACCCCGCTAAACCTGGAGGGTCGTCAGGAGGATCTACTTGCTCCTTTGCTCCTGCAGTGAAGACAAGCGCACGTTCTTCTGTTTGTTTACAAGAATCTGATATGTCCTCTGCTGAGCCTGTGACCTACTCGGCAAAGTCAAGCTTACTGCTCATGGATTCTCTGGCTCTTGGGTTGATGCATCCTAACATTTCAACTGTTCTGAGAGAGAACTGAATTCCTCTGTCTGCTTTCTGATGGACTTTTTCAGTCTGTGCCTGTGAAGTACCCTCTGCCCGCTGACAAACCACCAGAGGTCGGTTATCTTGAGTCCACTTTTCATCAAGGCCTCTGGGAAGAGCCTGGAGGATCGTCCAGAGAATGCTCTCGAGAGGGGGGAGTAATGTCAGGGTCTCCTAGACATCCTGCTCCTAGCCATAGTTCCTTTCCTTGTCCACCGGGGTGTGCTGCTGCTTTCTGTCTGCTCTGGGGTTTGTCTGTCTTTCTGTCTCCTCTTGCTGCTCCTGTTCTCTGTCCTTATAGTTCCTGCTTCCTGTTGGGCCTTTGCCTTTGCTTTGTGTCAGACTCCATGCCTATGCTTCTGCCGAAGCTTGTTCCTGTATCTGTTGCTATACCAGTCCTGTATTGAAGTCATGTTCATATTAAAGGCCCTTGCTATTTAACTAGATTAATGTGACAAAAAGAAAAGAGGTTGGGGCGCTCCCTATTTGTATAGGCTTGTGATGTTGCCTGTGTGGTAGTGTGTAACCAAAGAAAAGGGTAGTGTATACTTGCCCTTGTTGTTTTCTGCAGCTGGACCAGTAGAGAAGATAAAGCCCGGGATCTTCTTGTAGTTGCAGTGGAGGTGGAGGGTTGGTCAGCGCACGGGATTTTGCTCGAACGTAGAGATAAGATGATAGGAAGATATGGAACACGGTATTAGTGTTTTAGTAATCGAACGGTACAATACAGCCAAAAGAACTTTGGAATTAAAAATGTATGAAAAATATATTTTTAAAAAAGCTTAAAACTATTTGGAATTAAAGAACCTTGGTAATTAAAAGTAAAAATATATAAATGTATAAATATCTAAAAATAGATTAGAAAATCCTTAAATAAAATCCTTAAATAAAATTTAAATGGAATTGTGTGTTTTTTTATTTTTTGTGAACAGAAGCAGAATATGTGCTATATGTGGATGACTAACAGGGTGTGTTTATATAGCCTGTTGTTGGTCTGAGGTAAAAAGGGGATAATGGGGCTGGTTAGCAGAGTTTAATGTGCAGTCTTTCCTTCACGGAATGCTGCTAAAAACAATAACTTTCTCACCCTCCTAGTGGGGGCAGTTTAGTGTGTTTTTTTCTTTGTTGTTCTTTCCCTACATGCTCCCCCTGAATTATATTTTGACACATGTTTTTATCACAAACATTAATGTATACATCTATTTTGTATTATGACAATATAGTTAGTTGCTTACATGAAAAATATATGTTGATCACATTACGCCGTGTCTGAACACCAGAGGCTGTCTGCTCACTGTCAGCTGCTAAATTCACGGGAGGCTCCTCCTCCAAGCCCTGACGTATGTCGCTTTCCATATTATGTCTGAGTGCCAGATTGTGCAAAATGCAGCAAGCAATAACAATATCTGACACTTTCTCAGGCTTGTATTGGAGTGCCCCACCAGTACGATCTAAACACCTGAACCTCGTTTTGAGCAGGCCAAATGTCCGCTCAATGACAGATCTTGTAGATATATGTGCAATATTATACCTCTCCTCTGTTTCAGATTGAGGGCTTGGCACCGGTGTCAAAAGCCACGGCCTAATTCCATATCCTGAGTCACCTATAATCCATCGTGCATAAAAATTAAACAATTTGTGTAAACATTATTACATGCAACATTTCAGAGAAAAACAATAGTTGTTTGTTAACACATCATAATATGTACCCACCAGACAACCAGGTCCAAAATAGCCTTGTTCGAAAGCATGGAACACTGATGAGTTTCTCAGGATAGAGGAATCGTGGCTGGAACCAGGGAATCTGGCTACCACATGCATAATCTTCATCTTGGCATCGCATACCACCTGTACATTCAGGGAATGGTAGTGCTTACGATTGCGGTAAGCATGCTCACTCTGACTAGGCGGGATCAAGGCAACATGGGTGCAATCGATTGCACCCATCACACATGGTATCCCGGCTATGGTATAAAAGCCATTTCTCACTTCCAGCCACTCTGTGTGCTCGGTAGGAAAATGAATATAATTCCTAGCACGTCTATTCAGGGCACATAGAAAGTGGGTGAAGCCCCGCGAGAATGACGATTGCGAGACACCGCCCACTATGCCCACTGTTGTCTGGAATGACGCGGAAGCAAGATAATGTAATGAGCACAGCATTTTAACAAGCCCAGGGACTGCACGACCTCTGGCTGTTACAAAATCTACATCTACACGTATCTCTTCATAAAGAGATAAGATTGCTGCTGAACTCAAACGATAACGGCGGATGATCTCATCCTCACTCATCCCATCTAAAATGGTACGCTCACGGTACACACGTGGACGAGGCACCATGGCTCTCCTCTCTCTTCTCCTCTCATCTCCTTGTCCTCTCCCTCTCCACTCCGCTCCCCTGTCCCTCTCCCTGTCCCTGTCTCTGTCCCTGTCTTCTCCTGCCCTGTGACATCTTCGCCCTCTGCCATCCTCTCCTCCAATATAATTCTCCGCCTTCTCATGAACAATCGTATCATCTTCAGGTCTGTAGCTGTCAATGCGCATGTAATTGCCCTCCTTTAAATACCTATGTGATGATGTCACGTGACTAGAATCCGTGCAAGATGTAAAATAAACATATAGCACTTGCGAACAGCAAGCGTGTATCCAGTACAAATAATACGGATTCATTGTGTGTGTTAAGCAGTCAATGATGAAATGTGACTATGATGTAACTTGAAGGTGCTGAAAAATAATGAATACAAAGTATTTATGGAGGTTACAATGCATATACCAGTTATTTAAGCAACACTCATTCATCTACATTTGCCAAGAACCTAAAATGAACTTTTAAAACACAATGTTACAACATGTTGAAGTGTGCATGGTATTGTCACATGTTGACATTAACTAATTACAATGTGCATATGCATAATTAAAAGGCAGCTGGAGAATTGCAATTGATTATGTTAAAATAATCTGTCAATGATGTCCTATTATAGATATGTGAGCACTTAAGATGACATGATTGCACTGCATTGTGTAAAATGTAATCATGCAATGTTATTCAGTGTGCATTTGCAGACTTCATAAAAACAGGAAAGTCAAAAAGAACATGTACACAGAACGAATAACAACTATATCTTTGTTGTATCATGCGTTAGCCATTACAAACAATACATAATGTATACCAACATTACTAAACGCATGATCTGTGATATGTGTCAATTATTTTACATTATATGTTCAAAATAAACACACTTAACTAACATGTTTCACATGATGTGAACTGTTCCTTTAAGAGTTTACTATAAGACTTTCCCTACACACAGCATAACATAAACAGTCATGTGACACGCAAATCCTAATAACATTCACAACTAAGATGTTCAAACAATAATAAATGTAACCGGTGACACGATGAAGTGAATTACATCGACACTGTAATGTCAAGTAAAGTTTTATTTGGAGATATACCACGTAAACACCCATATAAAGTTATACGTCTCCGCTCCATTGACTCCATAGATGTTGAGATGAGCTATTTTTTCTAAGTGCCGTCCCGCCAACCTTGCCGATCCTTCTCCCCTGCAACTTGCCAACCTTAGTTGGCGGGACGAATTGGCGTACAAATCTCAAATCTAGAGTGCCGATCAGCAGCGATAAGCTGATCGGAGCTACTAGAATACATGCGATTTAAAAAAGTGGCGAAAGGTGCCGAAAAGTGGCTTATCGGCACCCGCATGCCGATAAGTTTTTATCGGGAACAAAAAATGCCGATTTTTGAGACTTTTCGGCGCTTACTGAATCGGGAAGGCCATTTTGGCGGAAAAATGCCGAAAAACAGCTTTTCGGCGCTTACTGCATAGAGCCCGAAGACCCCAGTATCCATGATGAGACGGAGTCATCCAAAACAAAAAGGAAGAAAAAAGAAAAATAAAAGCGGTTCTTCACTTACCATGGAAGGTACAGACACGTCTGCAGATCCCGCAGAGAAAAATGGGGCCGAGATGCCCTGCACCTAGAGAAAATGGAGGATTCGTCAAGCAGATGACAGAATATCTAGAGGGCCCAAGGCAGAAGTCGTGTAACCCAAAGAAGTGTCTGTCCGGTGCCAACAGTGAGGAACCCTAAACCAACCATACCAGGGAAGCGGAGCCAGAACCAGTGAGTGACGATCCCTTGACCAGCCCTGAAGATGCACTTAAACTTCCAGGCATAACTGTGATCTGCTCCGTGAAGAATTGAAAATGGAGAGAGAAAATAATGCTGAGCTACAGCTAAGACTGTGCTCGCAATTTAATCTGCGGTCAAGACCAAATTGGAAGATCTAAGGATGGATCTACTGTAATACTGCGAACACAACTCGGACGACACAGGGTTAGTCATAGGGGTAGACAGAGGTGTAGAGACGGTGGGAACATTAACCTTTTGCACCTGTACTGTGAGGGTCTGAAGGTCCTTATGTAGGGAGTCCATGCGACGGTGAGACTGCTCTAAGTACATCTCGAGTCTAGAGAATATAGCGGCATGTGATTCCACCATATCTCCCACCTCAGCGGGTCTATGTTTTTGGGACTGAGCATACTGTAACGCTGTGCTCACCAAAAACTAGACGAGACCCTGGTACTGAGATGGGAATAACAATAAACACCAGCCACAGACATGGGGGCCACGTCCGGAGTGTAGGATAGTCTTGTTAGCCGGGTCTGGGGCGGAGAGTTCAGGGTAGTCGTAATACTTGCCGAGGTCAGAGTAGGAGAGGTCCGGATCGTAGAGGGAACATTAGCCGAGGTCAGGTTTGTAGAGGATTATAGAGGTGCAAAGCCGTGGTCAGGGTACGAGAAGAGCGGAGAATCAAAGGCAGCCGAGTTCAGTATTCCAGATAAGTTGATGGTTAAAGGCAAGCCAGGTCGGTACACAAGGGGCTAATCAAGGAAGCAAGGCAACAGGACAGGGACAAGGCAGGGTCAGCAGAGATAAACACAGAGTAACACAATCTATGCTCAGCCAATGTGCCAATGGCACAGCTGAGCATATATAGGCTTGATTAGCAAATCCCCATGGGGGGGTGGGGCTGAGGCGCAACCTCCACGGAAGCCTGTGACTGGACCAAATGAGCAGGTGCAGCTGCTTGTATCAGCTGATGAATGTTGTTACCACGGAGCTTGAGGGCATGGCGCCTGTGTCACTTGTGCGTGCTGTGCATTGGGAGCATGCGGCGCAATCCAGAGGTGGAGCCCAAGTCCGCGACATCAGATGATGTCATTGCTGCCATATGCACGCTGTGCGTGTCAGGAGAGGAGTACGGGTTGAAGGTGCCCCATGCGTGCGCGGAGCTGTGCGAGAGGAAGCGAGGGGTAGGCGTGCGTCCGTAATCCTCACAGCTATCCACCAAAAACATTCGCCTAAAGGCACCCACTGCTAAATTGGCAACAAGGTTTATTGGTCCATTCACCATCACTGAAAAGATCAATCCAGTGGCCTATCGCTTACGCTTGCCGGCTTCCATGCGAATTACATCGGTTTTCCATACCTCTCTTCTAAAACCATTCGTACAGGACCCTTGGTCTCCTGCCATGGCCTGGCCCCTGAACCCCTCCTTGTAGAGGAACAACAAGAATTTGGGGTACAGTCAGTACTGGATTCCAGGATAACCAGGGGAGGTCACAAGTATGTGGTCCATTGGAGGGGTTTCGGTCCCGAAGAGCGAACCTGGATCTCCCGGGACCAATTACATGCCCCCAAGCTCATCTGGGCCTTCTACATGAAGCACCCTCTCAAGCCATCCCTGAGACTGAGATGCTTGGAGGTTGCTCCTGAAGTGGGGGTACTGTGAGGATCGGCGTTAGACCCCGCCACTGCGACAGGTCCCGTGACAACGCGCGTGACGTGCCACAGACCAGGGAAGCCACCCACAAGTGCCTTACCGTCAGAAAGGTGTAAACCGCCAGGTTCAGGCTTAGGCCCAACCCTGCATCACGTCCCGTGATGAAATAGGTGACGCATCACACCACTGAAAACCTCGCACAAGCGCTGCAACACGCTGTAACTCATCTCTGTACTAGGATCACCTACACCTGCAACTCACTCCACCTCCGCTCTACCATTGGGGGCATGCTACCGAGTGGGCGGTTCACCCTAATCTCTTGCAGCTGCTTGCGAGCTGCCTATTGGTCACCAGCCCTTTATGGGAATTATGACTATTCTCACTTCTCCAACCCTGACCTGGCTATACGACTATCACTCTGTACTCCAGACGCTCCCACAAGGCTGGAGGTCGATTTATCCTAACAACCCTACCTCAGCCTCGCGGTCCCGTTTTGTTTGTGGTGAGCACCCATTACAGTTAGCTTGCTTCCCAACTACATGATCGACTCAACACCCCTGACATTGGGTCATCTACACTCGGTTGGCAAGGTTTATAATGAATTTAAATATTAAGTATTGTTGTATTAATTGTCATTCCCAGTGACACGCATACCATTCTTTATGCGTTCCATAGCCCGTTCATGCATGCACACTGTGCTGTGCATTCACGCATGCATCCTACAGTACCTGTATACTTAAAGCATCATCACCCTTTTTTTCAGAAAAGAAAGCGTCAAATCGACAGCCAGAAGATGTTGTTTATGAAGTCAAGAAACCACTATACTGTATATTCTAAAATCCATTTTTTTAACTTTTATACACTTTTATAATACCAGCTAGCTTTACTATTTAAACAATGTGACATTCATATTTCTTAAGCTTTACGGTCCTTTCTAAATGCTTGTATTTAACGCTTGTTTGGCACAGCACATACTGTATGTAATAGATAAATTAATGCTATCACCGTGAAATGTTTCATGTTTTGGCTTCATGGTTAGATAAGTGAGTTGTATACTCTACTGTATCTTTACCCACACACACATGGTCTCACGCAATTATCCCTTTTTGTAAAATTTCACACAGATCAACACTAGTAAACTGCCTCACTTCATTTTATGATGGTTAAATGCATGTTAAACACACTTTCTAATTCACTTTGCTCATCTTGCTGTATTTTTTTCCCCAACTTTTATTTGATTGCTTGAGGCTCCTAGTGAGCCGCACTTCCCTCCCCCCACCTTGCCTTTATCAACTGCTGTACTTCAAAATAGTTTATTTCTCCCCCAGACCAGACCATAGGAATTTCACAATTAAATGTTTCACGATGTGTCTGGAACTTGAGAAATTCCACTTCCTGTTTAATGGCATTTATGGCTGTTTCCTTCCACTTCACACGCATGCGCCTATGACACAAGGCATGCATTGAGCAGTTGAATGCCTTGAATAGCAATGAGGTACACAGTAGGCAATAAACACCTTGAGTGTTAATGTGGTAGCCTACTGTGTTCCACCCTTTGAACATCTGTCAGTTAATGTACAGTACTGTACACACTGGCATCATGTAACATACATATACAGTGTTACACCCCTCCAGCTGCTGGCATCATGTAACATACATATACTGTACAGTGTCACACCTCTCCAGCTGCTGGCATCATGTCACATACACATACAAATACAGTGTCACAACTGTGAGGCCATTTCTCATGACACTAAAAATACTTTTTGATGTGTTCCCGTTTTTACTTTTAGATCGTGCACACATGAACAGGAATAAGTGACAGGTTGAGCCACCTGTGCTGAAGCAGGGATAACCTTAAAACTTGACCTGTTGGGGGCTCTTGTGGACTGCAGTTGAGAACCTGTGCTTTAATGTTCATCAAGCTCTCTTCCCATGTTTGCTGCTCAGCTGCAAAAGCATCTCTTAAATGAGGAGTTAGGGGTCAAGTCACTAAAACCATCAAAGACACCGGGTCTATGTGGACTATCAAATTAGATTTTTAAGACACAATAACTTGTAATCGCCGACTTTAGTTTCTGGCCGGTGTTGCAGACAATGCTAAATTTCCATTTCTGACCGCTTTCAGGCCACGGTTAACCCAGGTTAAATCGCAGATAACTTGCGTGAATAATTTTTTTAAACCTCAAAGCAGGGACAGGCTCGGCTCAGGATGCCGCACGGCGAGCAAGAGATAACAGCAAGCTATATCTGTATTTAGGATAACTTCATGTCTGTTCTAAGCATTTGTAATTCACTTACTGTATTATCTTCTCCTACTTGCATTGCAAGGCTATTCCATGAATCCACCAGCTTTACTATGAAGAAACAGTTATTTACAGTTTCCCTTAGCCTGTCACCCTCCAGCTTCAGAGAATGACTTTTTGTCCTAGAACTTCTCTTTCTCTAAAATTGTGATACCTCCTGTATTTTTTTAAACCATGTGAAAAGGAGAAAAACTGTCCATGTTTGGTGGGGTACAGTTATGATGTAAGATATCTTATGTTATAATTATTTGTACTGTATGTAACAGCTGTTCAATTATTATTAACATATGCTCAGGTTAATTTAACAATTAGGTCAATTGTTAGCTCTATAGATCCTGGTGATCATTCCATTTTCCCTGAGGAAGTGACACTGCCACAAAACGTATATGATTAAACTTTGCAATTTGCATATCCAGTAAAGCGGAGACTCAACCAGCCCAGTAATCGCACATAGCCTATATCCTACAGGAAGTAGCGAAGTGACGGCAGTTGGGAGTAGACGGGGTCTGGGAGAGTGGTGAGGAGCTCCAAGGACACATGCTAAAGTGCACCACAGTTCCCTTAAAAGTGTGAATGCTTTATTTATCCATCACAGATACTTTTTGTCATGTTTTTGTTATTTTTTTTTTCACCTCTGTGATAAACTCATGGAATCTTTGTAAATCAGACCAGAGGAAGAGAGAGAACGCTCGAAAGCTTGTCTTATAATATCTATTGTTAGTACAAATAAAAAATGTATCACCTAATACTGAAGTACTAAATTTCTCTGCACTGTCGCAACTGTACTAATATCGCTATTTCTATTTAATTCATCATTTATTCAGCAATTTTTTTCTTTGAATTTTCTAATGTTAAAACACAGAGATACTTATACAGTTTTCCAACATGAAAAAATAGGAGTTTTCTGCATGTTATTAAGAGATTTTTTATTTAAAATTTTACATTTAAGGATGTAAATTGGGAAGTATATTGGGAATATTCAAGCAGTTTTGGGGGTAATGTTTGATGCATCATTTATTTGTCTATTTGTTTTCACCTGACCAGCAATTAAACTAGAATTTGCAACCACTTCAATCTGAATTTATTAGGTTCAAATATAAATTAATATTTGCCCTAATGCTTTTTCACTTGCCACTCATACATGTAAACAAATATCCACAAGGTATGTTTTTATATTCCAAACAATTAAGATATGCTTTTTAAACACATCAAAATTATCATTGGCAGCAATATTTCCTTAGTGGTTTTTTTCTTATTATATTTCTCAGTTTTTTGCTCATTCGTTCATGTTTTCAGCCATAGACTTTGATTGCTATTAGCAAGCCTACATTGATTTAAGATTGCACCTTGTATTCAGGCAAACCACTGAAACATAAATCTCTTATTTTCAGAGGAATGTATCACTACTCCATGTCCACTGTGTACTGTAGATTACCATAACTTCCTGATTTCAATGCCCAAGGTTTTGGCTGGTGTATAGTTTATGTTAAGGAAATTCATGGCTTGGCTAGTACATGAGTTTTCCTGCCACAAATTTCCAGGCAGTGCTCTTAACTAGTTATGGTAAAATTACACATACTGTAGTACAGAGAGCAGTGGATATTAGAAGCAGTTGTAAACAATTTGAATAACTTTTTTATTTTTTTTATTTATTAAAACTTAGGCATTTTGGTACATATTTACTGAGCGGTGCTATGTCATAAGGCCTACATGAGATGAATGAGATGTAAGGTGATTTTCGGTGCCAGGAAGATGTCTTAGGATATAGTCCATACATCCCTTTATTTTTTTGCCAATTAAACTAAAATGACAGATAAGAGCACATGGAGAAAATGTTGCATTGTACTGCAACTTTTTTTAATGCATTAAAGAATTGTGTTCACTATAAACTATAGGTATCAGTGATTTGCTCCCAAAAATCCTAATTTTAGGTGAATTAATAGTTACATAATAGAGAAGGTTGAAAAAAAGACATGTCAATCAAGTTCAACCTATATTAAATTTAGATAACAGTAGAGACGGGAGATTTTTTTTATTTTTGCAAATAGGGCTCCTCGTATTTGTTTTATCATATCTCACAGGTATCTCAGGTTTTCTAAACAAGGAACATTCAACAGTGAACCAGGAAGTGATGTGGTCTGCTTTAAAGGAAGCCAGAGGGAGGGAGCTACTACAGGTTTGAACACATATTTGTGCTACGTCTTTGTAAACTAAATACAATTGATAGAAAACTGAATATTAGCTATTATGCTCATAGAATAAATAACTGTTAGCTGGTTTCTTTTCTGGACCTTCATAGTTGCACATGTATGTATAAGAAAGTAATACCGGAACCATTGAAATCTCCCTCAGTCCTGGAAAATGAAAAGGGATGAAGGCAAATTTGGACAAAATGTGTTGCAAATTGCATTATTTTCATCTTGCCCCTCTTTGTGTCAATATAGTTAGGTCGTTGATACAGTTTTTGCTCCGTGTACACCAGCTTGCAATTTATGGAGTTGCAGTAGAAAGGGATATGATCTATTGTGCGCAGATTAGATGTAAAATGTTGTGTTTCTGTACATTGCTTTTTATCTGTAAATAAAAAATGCACCAAGTTTGAAGAGGAAAAAAAGTTTAGGAATCCGCGTTCGCACTCTCCTAAGTAGAAACTAGATTAAAACTGTTATCCCCTTGCAGTCGTCAGCAGGAATACTCCAAAAGCTCCTAAGTGAGAGCCACCGAATGATGTCTCACAAACATACAAGGAAAAAAAAGGCAAAACAGCGTACTGAGTATCAGTATGTGAAATATATATAATGCCCACAATATTATACAGGGGTCACCAATTAAAAACATGAACAGCAACAAATATGCATTACACTTACATTAAATTCAGAATGATATACGCAGCACGGGAGACGTGGGAATGAGGACCGACGGGAACAGCAGATGATGCAGTCCGGAACGCGATCAACATCAGCTGGATGTTGGACTATTCCAAACTCAAAATGGTCTGCAACACCACTAGTAGGAATGCGCTAATCAACAACACGTGACCTCTACGTGTTTCGCACATACGTGCATCATCAGGGTTGTACCTCGTCCCATGCTTGAAGTGGCATGAACTTTTCAGGCAAATAATTTGTATCGCATGTATTAAACTCCTTTTTACATTTGACAGAGAACTGAGCAATATGTTAAAACAAACCACTCTGCACTTTTTTTTATGTTGATACATTACCCCCAATATTTCTCCAGCATGTACTGCATGTCACCGATAGCAAGCCTTCTCTAAGTATTTCGTATCACTGGGCAACTTTATCGGAGGATCCCCTACTGAAGTGGCCCAGTGCTACAAAACGCATAGGGAAGGTTTGCAATTAGTGACTGCATAGTGCACGGGTGTCTGTGTGTACGACGGAAGTCAGTGGAGCATGGGCATGATACAGCAGGGAGCGACGTCAGATACTGTGAATGCCATTATACTGTACATAACTTGGAAACTGTGCCTGATTTTATATTGTGGCAGTGACTGCAAAATGTATAAACATTTTTATTTATGTAAGAATTAAAAAGAATACTTCACTATAGAATTCCCAATGCTTCTCGGTTTTTTCTAAAAGATTAGCAAAGGCATAGCTGTTATTAGCAAGTAATCCTTGCTTGTAAAATGATAGTAGTAGTTTTTATTCTGGAGCACTTTGTGCTTATTGCAAGATGTGACTCATTTGTATGCACAGTAAGTGTAGATATGGTTGTATGAGTATGAGCTTTAAATCTTTCACAAGTCTCTTCTTCATATGCACAGTACTATACAACTGCAATTTCATTTAATAATTACTATAAATCTACTCACAGCCACAAAACTGGCAAATATTGTACTTTTGCTGCTCTAAAAAATGTTGCTAAATCATCAATATTTGGCAACGTCTGCTTTTTTTCTCTCCTTATCTTCCTTTCCATGTATCCCCTTTCTCTGTGTGACAACTACTGTACCATCATCAATCTAGGTAAATTGCAAACTCCACATGTATATTATTAACGTGAAAACCTCCCCATACATCAGGAAATCATAAAAATATTGTAAAAATGTATGCATACCAAATTGCAACAGGTTCTACTTGTGAAGTCTAAGAAGCTCATGTTCTACTTTATCTATGTAGAATTATCATGTCAGTCTGTTAAAAGAAATGACAACCTGCAATGAACCTTGCTAAGAAGTCTCACATTCTAAGTTGTTACGCCGGTGCTGCCCGCAGACCAGACCCGTCCCTTATACTGAGTTGAGGACGTATATGAGCACGCACCCGCAGCAAAAGGAGCATGTCCGGAGTGTGGTGTTTTAGGCGTTGCCAGGCCAGATGGTGTTTAGCTTAAGCAATACTTGCCGGTACCGGTAAAGAAGTTCCATAGTCGTTGCCGTTAGCCAAGGTCAGGGATTGGAGAATTCTGGAAGGTAGGTGTCCAATCAGGGATTGAGAGCCAGAGATTGACGTCCGCCAAGCCAAGTTGTGACCTGAGTGAGTAAAGAGAGTAAGTGCCAGCGTAGTGAACCACAAGTGGAGACTATGTCGAGCAATGAGTGAGTGACAGGACAGGCAATATAAAGTGCGGCTGACCAATCAGAAGTGAGGGCAGACCTGGAGGAGTGCGTGGAGCTATCTTAGATAGGTCCACTTGATTGGCAGGCAGGTAAGTACTTTTATTTTGTCAGGACAGCCTGTACGTAAGTTGGGGGCGTGGTTTCACTGCTAGTGCAGTGAATAAATTATCTTCACCCGGCGCGCGCTGTCCACGCACGCGCCCGGGACACATGGCAGCCGCATGGGAGAGGGAAGGCTTAGGTGCGGAGACGGACCGCCGTGGACGGCGGGGAACCCCCAGGACAGCGGAAGGTGAGCGGCGCGGGCGAGGGGCACGCACCACGGCAGCAGCGGGAGGCAAACAAGGTGAGGAGGGGCTGGGCCGCGGGCACCGCGATCCCTGAATCCTCACATAAGTATAGTTAAGCTATCTGGCATTAAGCCAAATATTGTTTCTCACAGATGTGCCAACATGCTTATCAATCCCAAGTATTACTAACAGTCTTCCACACGTCTTGTACTAGAATTGGATCTTGACATAGTCTTTATATATATATATATAACTAACTTCTTAGTTAGGTCCGGAAATAATTGAACACTGACACAATTTTCATAATTTTGGCTCTGTACGCCACCACAATGGATTTGAAATGAAACAACCGAGATGCAATACAAGTGCAGACTTTCAGCTTTAATTTAAGGGGTTGAACAAAAATATTGTATGAAACGTTTAGGAATTGCAACCATTTTAATACACAGTCCCCTTTTTTCAGGGGCTCAAATGTAATTGGCAAATTAACACAATCATAAATAAAATGTTCATTTTTAATACTTAGTCGAGAATCCTTTGCAGGCAATGACTGCTTGAAGTCTGGAACGCATGGACATCACTAAACGCTGGGTTTCCTCCTTTGTGATGCTTTGCCAGGCCTTTACTGCAGCTGTCTTCAGTTGTTGTTTGTTCGTGGGTCTTTCTGCCTTAAGTTTTGTCTGCAGCAAGTGAAATGCATGATCGATCAGGTTGAGATCAGGTGATTGACTCGACCATTGCAGAATATTCCACTTCTTTGCCTTAAAAAACTCTTGGGTTGCTTGCAGCCTAAGGATACCCTGTTTCACTTGCATTGAGAGCTCCTTTGACCGCATGTTGTGGGTTGACAGCAACAGCTTCCAAGTGCGAATGCCACACCTGGAATCAACTCAAGACCTTTTACCTGCTTAATTGATGATGAAATAACGAAGGAATAGCCCACACATGTCCATGAAACAGCTTTTGAGTCAATTGTCCAATTACTTTTGGTCCCTTGAAAAAGAGGGGGCAACATATTAAAGATATATAATTCCTAAATCCTTCCTCTAATTTGGATGTGAATACCCTCAAATTAAAGCTGATAGACTGCACTTTAAGCCCATATTCATTATTTGACTGTATCTTGAATTTATTTTGGTACACAGCCGAAATAACATAACTTGTATCAGTCCTTCTCAGTCTGCGTGCAGTTGCCAATAGGGAGAAGTCCAATGCAATATGGGTTGGTGCAACGCACAGCAAAAAAAGGGGGTGATGGCAGGTCTGGCAAAAATGTTTCTTTATTATGTGGACATAAAAACAGAAGGCTGCAACCTTCTACGCGTTTCGTGCAGACAAATTGCACTTTATCAAGAAGTGTATCAACATGGTATATAGCAGGTATATATAGGGGCACAGTCTGCCGACTTTGGCGCCAAAACTCACTAATTGAAAGCCTCAAGCTACTTAAACTGCTTAAACAAATAGTGTATAGCTGTGAGGGCATGTGGGGATGGCTAATTACCTGTTGGCGCCATCACCCCCTTTTTTTGCTGTGCGTTGCACCAACCCATATTGCACCTGAATATTACAGAGACTGCAAAAAGAGACAATTTAAGACTAAAAGAAGAAAATTCTGATTTGACAGACCACGTCAATGAAAAGAATGAAAAGCTGCACGAGTTTGAAAAAATAAAGAAACTTTTGGAGGATGAAAAGTTTGAAGCAGAGCACCGAATGCAGAACCAACTGCAAGGTCTGCATACACATCTCCAAAATGCAGAGGAGAAGCAGCGAACTCTGCAGGAAGAAAATCTGCAGGCTGCTAAGGAAATACAAGTGCTGCAGGAACGTCTGATTACACAGTGTGTCCTTGCAAAGCAGCATGATAAATTGACCATCACCAAAGCATCGCTAGAGGCTAAGCTTAGAGGCCAGGTGACTCAGTACAAGAGGGAGCGCAAAAAGGTCCAGAAACTGGGACGAGCATCTGCGGCCCAAGCGAAGAAGTTTACAGAGCTCCAGAATATGAAGGAGACACAGATAGAAACTCAGAGAAAGCAAAGTGCGCAGATAAATTCCCTGAGAAGAGACTTGCAAGACGCACTCAAAAAACAGGGATCTCTCGCGGAGGAGATTACAGTACTAAAAGGACAAGTATTGACCCTGACCAAGCATCAGTATCCCACAGCCACAAAAACCCAAAGGAAAAAGGGTACAGTGAGAGCTGGGAACACCGCTCACCTAAAAAACAAGGTTGCAAAGTCTGAACCACCTAAACAAGCACTAGCTAAACTTTCAGCCACCCAACAGGCAATAAAAAAATTATACGTGCAGAATCAAAACCAGAAGAATCCTTAGCGGATGAAGCTGAAAAGATGGGACATTCTCTGGAAGTGGAGGTGGAATTGCAAGTCAATCCCAAAAAAGCTGAACTGGCAACACCATGGAGTGGAAAGAGAGCAGAAGGACAGCTTCAAGAGCGGAAAACTCAAAGGGTTACTCTCAAACACTCTGTAACCGTCGCCATACAATCTGCCTACAAAAAGGAGGCCCGACGCAAGGGAAATCTCATGTCCGCACACTCGGTAAAAAGACTTTACTTGGAAAAAGTTCTCCTCGAGCGACTGAGGAGTGCTGATCTCAAGCACCTTCGGGAGGAGACACAAATAAACTAGAGAAAGGGCTCCAATCCCAGCGGGACTGAGGGTTCTCTTCCTCCATCCACTCTCATTCAAGTCACAGAGATATCTCGAATGAGAGTGGAAGGATGGGCTTCGGCCATGGTAAGCCCGAGCTTCCCACAAACAGGGGAGGTATGTAACAGGGTCTTATCCCTGTTAACAGGCTTGCCTCTAATCCAACAGTGTGCTGGTTGATTGCACACCTGCAATAAACCACTCCACCTGCCTAATCACAGCTCTGTGAAAAAGCCTATTCCCACAAACAGGAAGGAGATTTTTCCTCAGTACACAAGGGTGCTGACAAGAGGAAGGAGGTCTTGAGCAGAAAGGCTCTGCTGAGATCAAGACACCAAGAGACTTATATTCTTGGACAAAGGGGACAAGATTCTAAACCTGGATCCTGACATTACCTTATCACACAAGGGTGTGGACACCAGGAGAACAGAGAAGCCTCCCCCCTACAGCTACCAGAGAGACAGATAAGACGTTACTTACTAAGACTGTTGTATATCTGCACATATCAAAAAATATGTTTGGGGCTGGGAAACA
>WSYH01010568.1:0-22860 GCA_036426205.1 Ascaphus truei | reverse complement strand
GACGGTGCCAAAGGGGTTTCCCGGAGAGATAAATTAGAAAGTTGCTGTGTAACATTAGAAAGTTAATAGCTTAGGAATTGCAAATGTTCCATGGAGACACCTTGGCCCACCTCAGGGGGGTCTGCATTTGTTGGGCTCTGCATAATGTAACGCCTATATGCCCGCAGACCTGGCCAGTCCCCAGTACTGAGGTGGGAAAGGGTATAACACGCACCCACAGCAGTGAGGGCATTCCCGGAGTGTGGTAAGTTGCGTTGCTGGGCCTGGTGAGTAAGGGTTAATGTTATACTTGCTGAGTCCGCGGTGCCAGAGGTCGGAGGGTAATGTCCAAGAGCCAGAGTTCAGGGGTTGGAGATAGGAGCGTAGTGATGTCCGAAAGCCAGCGTTCAAGGGCAGGAGAAGGCAGCGTAGTCAAGTCCAAAGCAGAGTTCAAGTTCAAACCAAAGGAATCCAAACAGGGGCAGGGACAGGAACCAGAGCTGAAACAGACAAGGGAGCTGGGCATAGACACTGCACACACAGGAGCTACAGGAAAGCTATGCAGAGCAAGGACTAAGAGGACAGAGTGGGGTTATATGGGAAGAAGGGCCAATGGGAGTGAGGGGTGGAGCAGAGGCTTGAGTAGGTAATTGCAGGGATAGGTCCGTGAGAGCAGGGGAGGAGGCAGGGAGGTAATCCAGGGTAATAGCCTGCAACCGACAGGGGGCGGAGCCAGTGCCTGGGGACGGCTGATAACTAGAGCGGGTGCGCGCGCCTTCTGTAAGATTGTTATGCGCGCGCACCGCGCGTGTGCCAGGGCGTGAGGGGTGTATCGCGGAGGAGGTGTTTGGCAAGAGAGGCAGAAGGGAAGGAGAAGCGGAGGAGCCAGGTACGGTAAGGGCTGGGATGACAGAGGCACGCCGAGGGGCGCGTGTTCTACGGCAAGTGACAAGCGATCGGGAGCGAGCACGCTCAGTGTGCTGCGCGCGTGCCCTGAACGTGTGCCTGGGCATGCAGACCGTGCCGCGGAGGAATGGCGCAGAGAGGAGGAGGAGGAGAGAGAGTGGGGACGTAGGGAAGAGGGACAGCTAGCCGCCGTGGGACCTGGGGTGATGGGGACACGCTGGGAAGCGCGAGTCCCCCGATCCGTTACAATGGTACTGTGCCTTAACAATAATTATATTTATTCCTCTCCCCTTTACCCTACAAAAAATACTGATATCTTTTGTTTAATTTAATATTTATGTCGATAGAATAAAAGACTCAAATACAAATTGTGTTTATTATTAAATTCAATTCATTAAATAATTGTTCTTCATGCACCATTCGAAATCTTTATACAGTAGATCCAATATATGCTTTATTGTGTATAGCAACAGCTTTAGCCTAGCTCCTCTTTGTTAGTTTAACTCTGCAATTAGTTAGACTCATGACAATCTCTCTTTCTAGACTGGGTCAAAATTTCTTTAAAAAAATCTAGAAAAAGTTGCATTTTTTAACGCTTGGTAAACATATCAAATATACCTTTTTGATTTATACATTTATACTTTTTTTATTGCATAACACTTATGCTTGGATGTTGAACATTACCGTTTATGGGCAAACGTCCCTTTTTCAGACTCAAGATTTAAGTACAACAATATTTCTTTATTCAGTAGAAAGGTAATGAAAACTAAAGGGCATAATAGCTTTCACACAATCCCATGACTAAAACTAATGCTAAAAACCTATATTTAAATTCCATAATATAAACTAATTTCTGTATAAACATCATTAATTTGAAAGTAAAGGAATTATAAAATAGTACATTGACTAAAAAATTAATCTCAGGAGTATTTTCATAAATTATTTCTGAAGATAAAATACATCATATATTTTTTCTATTAACATGAATGCAGTAATACCAGGGGCTACTGAATGTCTCAGCAATTATAATGCTTAGAAAAATGTACATAATATTTTCTTGTGTATAAGTTTGCGCTAGCTAACTATAAAAATACAGCCTTCTGACAATAATGAATTCATAATTAAACATTATATATTGGTATGTTCTGCAGATTGTTTTACTTACTTACAGTTTTCACCTGCTGTTTCCCTTTAGAGGTGCATTACACCAATTAAGATGCACAATTCTTAATTGTTCTGCAATTCTGACCATTAAAGAACTTTGCAACTTAATTGCACGCTGGTATAATGTATCATGATTTGTGAGTAAATCACCATGGATGTGCAACATACTGTACACCCTATTCTTTTTCAGTGTTCCTGTATACATCTATATTGAGATTCTGTTTTTTGGTGGTATTAGAGGGGACAAGTCACTCAATCTAATAGTTTCTCCAGGTGTGTGTGTAGCCCCTCAAACCCCCCTCCAAATAACAGAGAGAGAGAGAGAGTGTAAATCTAGTATCTATATATGCTATCAGTATATAGATAGATAGTATATACAGTTAGGTCCGGAAATAATTGGACAGTGACACAATTTTCATAATTTTGGCTCTGTACGCCACCACAATGGATTTGAAATGAAACAACCGAGATGCAATAGAAGTGCAGACTTTAAGCTTTAATTCCAGGGGTTGAAAAAAAATATCGTATGAAACGTTTAGGAATTGCAACCATTTTCATACAAAGTCTCCTTATTTCAGGGGCTCAAATGTAAATGGACAAATTAACACAATCATAAATAAAATGTTAATTTTTAATACTTTGTCGAGAATCCTTTGCAGGCAATGACTGCTTGAAGTCTGGAACGCATGGACATCACCAAACGCTGGGTTTCCTCCTTTGTGATGCTTTGCCAGGCCTTTACTGCAGCTGTCTTCAGTTGTTGTTTGTTCGTGGGTCTTTCTGCCTTAAGTTTTATCTTCAGCAAGTGAAACGCATGCTCGATCGGGTTGAGATCAGATGATTGACTCGGTCATTGCAGAATATTCCACTGAGGTTGGTCTTAATGGCAAAGCAGGTTTGAGACTGGACTAGGTAATCACCACTACTATTAAGGTTATGGTGGGTAAAAAAAGTGACAAAAACCCTCCACAGTAAAGCATAAAGCAACTGTAAATATTACTGTATGTTCATTTGCATGTCTTAGACAGGTCTGCAACCCTGTCTTTCCCCATTGTCACCCAGCATACAGCACTTCCACTGCAGCAAGGGATTCTGGGAAATGACATGCAAATGAGCACTCAGTGCCACCTTTTGTCTCAAGCTCGTATTACACAAGCCAATCCTCAAGCCAATGCATGCTGTTTTAAACACAGCTTTTAGACAGAGGCTGGGATGAGATGTAAAGCCATTAAACCTACTCACAGTCATGTCTCTCTCTCTCTCTCTCTCTCTCTCTCTCTATATATATATATATAGAGAGAGAGAGAGAGAGAGAAAGAAAAGAGATAGCGCACGCCCCATAGCGTAAAATTGTACATTTATTGGACGTCATGAAAAGACACATGGCCGCCCTCACATGGTATGGTAGCCATCCCTACTCTGATTGGCTGTAGTACTTCACAAATCCTTTTTTTCCCCCCAAGCCTCTGTCCTCTGATTGGCTACCATACCATGTGAGGGCGGCCATGTGCCTTTTCATGACGTCATCTTAAAGTCAATTGAAGCAAAGCCATTCTGATTGGCTGTGCTTTCATTCCCTTAAAGTGACATCATAATTTTTTTTTATCGGCCAAAACACATGGTTTTCATGGCCCAATCAGGACCGTGGGAACTATGACGAAAAATGTGACGTCATAGGCCTTTAAAAGCCTATGTCATCTCATTTCGAAGCCAGACGCCGCGGAGGAAGGACCTCCGGGCAAGAAAGAAGACCAGGGCGTGGCCGCAGACAGGGAGAAGACCCCGCCCCGCCCCGCTGGAAGGAGATAGAAGAAAGAAGAATACAGATGAAGATGGATTACAAATAGAAGACCCGTGGATTGATTTGGATTTTTAGTTTAATGTTTATTTTTATGTATGGTTTATTATTTTATGGGTTCCTGATCGTGGATTGGTTCGTGAGTAAGCTGCGCAACGGGAGTCGGTGGGGGCAAGTAATGGTAAGTGAACTAAAGAAATGTATTTTATTTAACTTGTTAATTTTTTCAAAAGGTTTTTTAACATGTGTATTTTTTTTTTTGCGGTATATCATTTCTTGCCACTGTATGTATTTATATATGTCTAGAGAGATATATACATACAGGGTAAGAAATGATGTTGTTTTAAAAGCTTGATTTGATGTGTTTTAAATTAATTTGTCTATGCTGCAATGCTTAATTGTGTGTTTAAAGTATTTTAAAATTAGATAGATGTATTCCTTGGTATTGTATTGTGTGTTTGAGGGAGGTCAGCGATAGCCTTGGTTTTAAAGGTTGGATTTTGGTTGGTACTTATATTTTTTCACAGGCTAAATTGTTCTGCTCCAGGCATGAATTAGTTAATTGTTTCATTGTTCACGATGGAGTGTGAATTGTTTAGGGATGTAAATAATGATTGCTAATTGATTTTTGTTTACTTGGTTGATTCATTTGAGAAGTGATGTTGTTTTAAAAGCTTGATTTGATGTGTTTTAAATTAATTTGTCTATGCTGCTATGATTTATTGTGAGTTTAAAGTATTTTAAAATTAGATAGATGTATTCCTTGGTATTGTATTGTGAGTTTGAGGGAGGTCAGCGATAGCCTTGGGTAAGTGAACTAAAGAAATGTATTTTACTTAACTTGTTAATTTTTTAAAAAGCTTTTTTAACATGTGTATTTTTTTTTTTTGTGGTATATCATTTCTTGCAACTGTATGTATGTATGTATATATGTCTAGAGAGATATATACATACAGGGTAAGAAATTATGTTGTTTTAAAAGCTTGATTTGATGTGTTTTAAATGAATTTGTCTATGCTGCTATGCTTTATTGTGTGTTTAAAGTATTTTAAAATTAGGTAGATGTATTCCTTGGTATTGTATTGTGTGTTTGAGGGAGGTCAGCGATAGCCTTGGTTTTAAAGGTTGGATTTTGGTTGGTACTTATATTTTTTCACTGGCTAAATTGTTCTGCTCCAGGATTATTAAAGGAAATTGATTTTAATGTAGTGTCTGTATGGAGAAGTGTTTGGTTGTAGGACAGTATAGTTTTGATAACCCTTCTACATTTATTTGTATATTGGTTCATCGTGTGTATATATACTGTGTGTATATATATATATATATATACATCCATTCCTACAGCAACAATACCCAACAGGAACATCCATTCCTAAAGCAACAATACCCAACAGGAACATCCATTCCTACAGGAACAATACCAAACAGAAACATCCATTCCTAAAGGAACAATACCCAACAGGAACATCCATTCCTACAGCAACAGTTTCTATTGGAATTTGTAGAGGCTCAAAATTAATTAATTACTGTAAGAGACGGCAAATATGGTAATTGTCAGTTTTGGACAGTTTGGACCCAACATCGGTGTTTCCCTACGAAATGACTGTCTAAGATCACCTAATGTTTGTCCACACCGACAGGACATCTCCATAAGAAAATATAAAACCAATACTAAAAATGATAGCAAATTACTTGCATATATATTGAGAAAAAAAGCCCTCAAGCGTCAGAATACATTTATCTGTTCATGCTGACGTATTAAAAGATAACAGAACGAAAAATACGCCATTTGAGGCTAAAACATGAAATCTTCACTAGAACCTAAAGTGCTTTACTATTACACTTGAGAAACATTGTTACATCTACACCATTCTGACGGAGCCACCTGTGCTGTATTAGGATATTCCTAAAACCTGGCCTGTTGGAGGCCCTTTAAGACAGGAATTGGCCACCCCTAATCTACACCTTAATTGGAATCCATTTAGTAGTCCTTCTAATTTTATAATGTATTTACATTTCTATTAAATAACTACTTTGCCCACATCCATCCCTTCTTTCAATACCAATAAAAGGGTTAAATATCTACACTACATGCAATGAATCACCGTAATAAGCAGCCATTTAGAGAACTGCTGAGAATTGCATATTTGTTTAAATTGACCTGTAATGTGTCATTTATTCTGCACAGTAAACTAGGTGGCAATCTCCAGTTTGGTTCAGATAATTGTAGGACAATCAGGCCATTTCTCTGCTAAAAGGAGGATGAACGGAAAATAATTTGTGCAGGATGTAAGAGGTTGGGAGGGTGCGTACAGCTTCAACAGAAATGAAAGGATCATGTCAGAGGACAGCACAATAATGAGTTACGGCCTCCAGCCAGTGACTTCAATATTAGCATCTACAGTACTGTATGGGTTTACGGTTTCAATGGAGTTTCACTCAATGTCAGACGTTATCCACTGAAGTATCACTGGTGCCAGGGTCCCCATATCTTACTCCTCTGGATCTTTGGGCCTTGGCAGCTACACTAGCAAATGTTTTGGGGCAACACCACCAATATTCCACTCATATGTAAAGCAACTGGAATCCATTGAAGTCTGTTTGATGATTGATATGTTGGAGTTTAGATCTGATGTGTCGGAGTTACCCATATGATATGGCTTGGGAAACTATTTAACTAAAATGTTTTATGGGAAGCGGCAACATAAAATAATAAAACATACATAATAGCTGTTTTTATTAAGTATCATTTTAAAACTAAATGTCCCCTTTGCCAAAAAGATATGCATCAGTACAATAATAAAACGATGCAGTGTATGGGTTTGAAAAATAGCAGTTCATGTTCAAAAGTCAGAATCATTCAGCAGTGTATAGCAATATAGAGTACCTTTAGGACCTTGTGTCACCCATACAGAGATACAGCTATGATGCTGAGGAGTAATGCTGTGGTAATAATCACAGTGACCTGTGTAGCGAGAGATCTAGGTTCATGTTCTGAGATCCGCTCCTTTTTAAATTAAACTTCTCATTTAAACTTTAGCAACCTGTGCCTCAGTATGAAACAATAAAAGTGTTAAGTCTGCTGGGCAGATATTCACTGTGCTGGTAAATGCCACTATAAACTGGGCTCTGCACCATGCCACAGATCCATGCCAGGATTAATGCCCACCCCTAGTCAACAGGAAAGTCTGCTCCCACGGAAGCAAGTTCTCTATTGGTTATAAGCAGGTTTTTATGGGTAAATATTGGAAACTCTTCAAATACATTTAAGAAAAGTCTCAATGCATGCATCTAATATACAATGGTGAACAATGGTGAACCATTGTATAAACAGCTTCATTATAATCACTAGGCCACAGACATGTGGTAAACCACTCCTGATGTCATTCAGCTGGTAAAGACATGAAGAAAACAGCTGTATACAATTATACACTGCAAATAACTCTCAGAACCCTATTCCCTTTCCAAGATATTGGCATGAATCCCTATATGAGTGGTTTGAGCGGATCCCATTTCTTTACGGGTGTGTAACTCGAAGTTAACGCTCTGCTACTACTTATGGCTTTGGGATCCAAAGCACTAGGGAGAGAGATTCACTGGGTTCAATCAGAGGTGACGTGAATAGCAGTTTCCGCCAGATCGATCTGCGATGCGCCTTATTGGATCTTCGTGAATGCAGTCCCAAATGGGAATGTTTGTGAGCTCTTTTTGTCCCTATTTAATATGGCTGTGAAGCTGCTTCCCTATAGTGGACAAGACTTCACTCTATCCAAATGAACGGGTCGAAAATCTTCTTGAACATATGGAATACACATTACATAATATAGAATAGGGGCTTTTGTCTGTGATAAGTTTTTAGAATTCAAAAAACAATATCAAGCTCAGTTCATCAAAGGTGAACTCTGAAGAACAAATATCATGACATATATAATACATGTTGCCTTTGCTCCAAAAATTGCAGTTCACTGCTGGTTTTGCTAGAGCAACAATGAAGAACTGTGGGGCCTTCCAGTCTATGATCACATTTGGCAAAATTTCAAGAGCTGCCCAGTCCGGGGACACAAGAGACACAGATGTCAATGTTCTTAGGAATGGAAAAGTGACCGCCACATCACTGCTGCGCGGGTGTAACACATATACATGCCAAATAAGTGCATTGAAGGTTTGATGAACAGGCAGATATGGCATATGGATGAAGGTGCTTGGCTTCAATACCAAAGCCTGTGTGTTCAATTCCAGATTTAGACACCATCACTCCTTTAAGTGTGTATCCTGGTGTCCCTAGTACTATCTTTCCTTTCTTACCTACGTCATGCAGGTCCAAACAATAAAGTGTGCTGCCAGCATTTCAGCCTGCAAATGGCTAGGTATTTAACATATTTTAGATGTATTTTTATAGTACTTTCCATTTTCCAAAGCCAATATTCTATTATTAGTAGAAGTCTGGTCGTCTTTTAATGCGTGGTTATGTTTGGTATATGGAAGTGATGGTGCTTTGAACATGATCTCACTTCTTTGTAACATGGCAGAAGAATGCTTCTCAGCAATGCTTGGCACATATTTTGAGGCTTTGCTAATAGAGAAAAGGAGAAGAAAGGGGGGTATTTGCAATATGCCCCTGAACCACAACCAAATCTATGCACACAATGTAAAACTACAAATAAACCTGCTCTGGAAGATTAGTCATGAGTATATTAACTGTGCAATGTTATAATTTGATGTTTGTAGCCCATTCATTGCAGGACAAAACAACCGTGTTTCAATGGGTTCACCGATTCAGTACTTCCTTGTCCCACGCTTAGCTGTACAATTTGTACACAGAACAAAAGTAAGGCAGAAGTTGTACATTTAATGGCTAACTAAAGGTTAAATATAGAGTGCAAGCTCTCAGGAACACTTCTGTACCTTATGGTTTAAAAAATGCCTAAAGGGACCTTTCTACCCTTCAGTTAAGTATTTACCTTACTTCTGTTCTGTCTATGAAATAACTAATAGTACACCGCTCACCAAATAGCAAATAGTATAGCCGGTGCAAAGGGATGGTACTGGCGTAGCAAGTAAAAAGGAAGACAATAGGTTGATCTTCCACAGATCCCTTATAACACTGCACAGACAGGCTAGTAGAATAGATAGCAAGAATATAGTGCTTGTATTTCTAAAGGGAGTGGATTAAGGGGAGAACCCTGGTAATTGCACCCAATACTAGGATAGAACAATTACCTAAAATGCCCTATGGGCAAAACAATAAACTTTTATTAAACGTATATATAGACGCACATTAATACGACGCAATAGATCAGAAGGTGGTAAAAACAACTAAAACACAGGCACGGGTATATAAGGAGGTAGTGATTAGATAGATATCAATAATACCACTACATAAATGAAGTCCTCCTGTGATAGCTCCGGTAGGGGTGGTATGTGGTGGGAGTAATTATGCCTAAATGCAGATAGCAGTAGGTGCTAATAGATATGTGGCAGGGAAAACCACCTAAAACCTGGGAGGGTGTAGTGGGTGTGTACAGTACTATTGATATAGTGATACCGGAAGAAATTGCCTCGCTTAATGATAGTCGTGAGAGGTGCAGCCTGTATTAGGGTCGATATAGCTGTGCAGCGCAGTGTTCTAATAGTTACACTGTCACCTAATACATCCAATGCAGTCCTCACTCTCCAGACCCTCAGGCAGCGGCAGAGGCCGATATGATGCACATAAGATGGCAAAGCAGCTACAAATAGTGACCTCCAGTACACAAACTGACACCCTCCCTCCCCAGTAAAGGAGCGATCTCACCCGTGACCTCCGACGTCAACGCGATGACGTCATCCCGACGTATGTTTCGCGCTCGGGGGCTGGCGCTTTCTCAAGGTAGGAGGTCCCTACTGAGTCATGGTGAAGCGTATTTGTACACGTATTAGAAGGCGGTGCTTGGGAACTCCCCAATCACGCTCCACTATAGTGATAGACAGTGTGGAAAGCGAATAGTAGCGCTCGAGGGGTATTGAGGGACTGATTGTGCTTTAACCCCAGACATGCTGTGAATCATATGGCGGCTAGGCGCAAACCAAATAAAAATAAGTACAACACCTGTATGGGTATTTTAGTTGTTTTTACCACCTTCTGATCTATTGCGTCGTATTAATGTGCGTCTATATATACATTTAATAAAAGTTTATTGTTTTGCCTATAGGGCATTTTAGGTAATTGTTCTATCCTAGTATTGGGTGCAATTACCAGGGTTCTCCCCTTAATCCACTCCCTTTAGAAATACAAGCACTATATTCTTGCTATCTATTCTACTAGCCTGTCTGTGCAGTGTTATAAGGGATCTGTGGAAGATTAACCTATTGTCTTCTGTTCTGTCTACTCTACTGGATAGAGAACAAAACGAAGAGAAGTACCCCAACTTGTAGCACTCAAACCCCTCTGCTGATTGGTATATGAATGAATTAAAATTAATCTTTAATGATCATAATATCTAAAATAATGGTTATTAAAATAGACAAGACTTTGGACACACGCTGATCCTATGTCGAGTGCTGGAGGCACCCTGGATCACTTATTAAAACAAATAGTTGAGCTTGATTGAATCAACTATCTGACTGACGCCTTGAGAAAGTGTTTTAATACGCGAAACGCGCGCATCGGCTACTTCCATTCACGTGCAGGAATCAAACACACGAGGCAGCACTCTGTTCGCACGGCGATAAGCTGCTGGATTCTTGCTCCTGCCAGAAGGAGACCATAACCACAGTATACGGGTAGTGGTTGTCTCCCGTTTTTAGGTCTACTAGGTATGAGTGTTCTTTTCACTTGTATAAACGACAAAATATAGTGTATTGGCTATACAGATTCTGGTGTAGTACATAGGACTGGGTTATAGCGGTATGAGCGCATTCATTAATATGGGCATTTGGTATACAGTACCAACTACCACACCGCACAATAACTGTCAGTTCCTAATACTTTCACAATACTTGGCTATAGCGGTTAGTGCTCATTCATTAATATGGGCAATTGGTACACAAACTACCACACCGCTGACTAACTACTTTTAAATGATACTAACCCTTTGCCTTGAAAAAGCCCCTCGCGAAACGCGCGCGTCGGCTCTCTGGACATACATGCACGCGCAGATCAGGACTGCCTCCGCATGTATCTGTGTGACCGCGAGTCAATGCGGTAGTCTGCGAGTGCAGTCTCACATAGGCTATAAGTGCCCCGACGGTCACTGTTAGCCTCTTCAAAGTGGTTTTAGGGATAGTGCTCCGGTATCTTAGCACTGAGCAGCCTCACCTGCAGTACACCATAGCTGCTCTGACGCGTTGGTGTGCTGCTGCATATCCGTGAGGTTCACTTCAGCTTCTACAATCACGCAGCTCTCTGTTTAAAAACCCCTATTAAAAGAGTTACCTACCTGCCCCCACTATCAGTGTCTCCCACACTGGGATACTGACCTACTGTTACAACCATAGCCAGGACATCACTCTCTGACTAGAACCACGCTGGTTAACACAGGTATATACACCCAGGAGTACAATATCCAGAGGGTTACCTCAGGTCATGTGTCACTGATAGGGGCATACTAACTATCATAGAGAAGCATAGCTGATCAAGCAATACCAATACTGATTTACATGGTATATTTGTTTTTATGTTTATCAGTTGGGTCACATCTTATACAGAAATATTATGATACTGTGACCTGCAATCCCAGTACTTACCCGGACACCCCTGTTTTAATCACCTACTACACAGGTTCGCATTAGGATCACTGTGTTGCAACAGTACCAGTGGTTTATTAAAACCATCTGGCACATATAAACTTTTTTGATCCAGAGCCAATATGGCTTTCTATATTTAGGATCAACTCACCTTCAGTACGTCGTTGGACCTTTTTTTATATGTTGTTTAATAAAGATCATGTTTTTAATTCAATCACTAAACACCACAGAGTGTGAACTCGAGTGCTAAATTGGGTCCTTTCTCTCCTTCATCCACTACAGTTTATACCCAAAGCACCGTTCATAATACCACTTCATTTAGGCTGTAGCAGGGGTTCCCCTACTGTCTCTACTTTTATCTACTACTGCAGAAGTACTGATTACATATCCTTAACATTAGACCAATTTAGTCAGCAGTTCTAGTGTGTGATCAGAGCTGGAGTGCAAAGAGCTCAAATAGCACATTCACTCTGCCGCACAGTACCACGTTTGTACTGGTGGCCATATTTGTTATTGGAGAAACACACCAATAACACTATTGTTGAGTGCCGATACTCTGTAGCTCACTATTACATGTATCTACGGATAGGAACGCTCTAATAGTTATACAGGCTGTTAAGTACAACTAATTATAAGCTTAGTACTTGCTATAGGAGTTAGGTTATCACTTAAAATTCTGAGATATGAGACATTTGCACACATCGCTATTGCCATAACTCCTCCTATATACCTAGTCAGTAAGGGATATCTGTATACCAGACCCCTTTCAGATAGTTGATTCAATCATGCTCAACTATTTCTTTTAATAAGTGATCCAGAGAGCATCCAGCACTCGACATAGGATCAGCGTGTATCCAAAGTCTATCTATTTTAAATCACCATAATTTTAGATATTATGATCATTAAAGATTAATTTTAATTCATTCATATACCAATCAGCAGAGGGGTTTGAGTGCTACAAGTTGGGTTACTTCTCTTTGTTTTGTTCTCTCTCACTAACTTACCCAATTGCACCTCTCCCGTACATAAGTACTCATATCCATATATTAAGCTGCAGCGGGGTTTCCTTACTGTTATACGACTCTACTGGATAACATGATACAGCCTCTATCTGTAAAAACTGTGTAATGCTGCAAGTAAAAGTTTTAAGGAGTCCATGTAAAAAATGGATAGAGCACTAAAAGTGACACCTATTTGGGTGCCCATTTGTAAAGTAAACCACTGTATGACGGGACAATGGGGTGAATGCGGCAGGTGTGAGGACCCGTAGAAGACATACAGACACACACGTTCATTGTAGGGCTGCAAACCTTTGAAAACACTACAACATATGCACTTAGACAACAATACAAAGCTGTATTAGGTATACTAAATGTTTTCAGGAAAAAAGAAAGTGCTTCATAGAAATCTAATAGTACTAAATACTCCCAAGCCCCTCAAAGTGATTTAAAGAGCTAATTCATACCATTTACTAGAAATTCCTATACCCATCAAACGTAAAAGTAGAAAGTGGCATATAAAATTACCAGTGCTCATATAATTACTAACAGCTTAGTATTTATTGACACCGGCAGTTTTGATGAAGGTACGACTTCTCCCTCTGCTGAATCACATTAGAAATGTTTGACCTGGGCACACCTCCCTGGATCTAGTTTGCAAATGGTACACATTATATGAACTGTGAATGGAGCTTTTAGTGCACTTTTGTTTATTTTTAAATAGTAGCCACGGTTATCCAAGCCCTTCCTTTTATCCAACGTCAACCATTGTATTACCCCAGGATGGGAGAACATAGGCACCTATTATGGTAAGTTAATAAAGCAATGTGATTTTAAAAAATAACTTAAGGAGGGCTGTGAAATGCTCATGTCTCCTGCGTTAAAGTGCCAAACAGCATAAAGTTTCATGTCACAGATAAGGGCCTTATTCTATATACGCCAACGCGGCCGCTCATGTCCAAATTTCCCCACAGACTTCAACATGGATTTTCAGGTGAAAAAGTCTTCAACTAACATTTCTGGTTATATAGAATTACTCTCTAAGGGTTTCCAGAGGTTTGACGTAAAACCATTGTCAGCAGGACTAAATTTGTTCTCCTATAAACTCAATAGGATCAATAATAACAACAAATAGCTCCCCCTTAAAGAATTCAATCTTGGAGTCACCATTGTGTAGCTTTGTCTGGATGTTTACACATTTTTAAATATTGAAATCCTAAAAATATGTAGTTTAAAAGATCTAAAACCGTATGTAAATTCTTGTCAAGACGTTTCACTTTTTTTTTTTAATCAACAAAAAGCTACCGACGTCATCGTCAGTCATATTGATCATCAATATACTGACCAATAGTAATTTAAAGAAGCAATCCGTACTACTCGAAACATATTTCTTTGGTTGGTACTTTTTGAATCTTTCATCTCCCCCTGAAACTAGTTTTCAATATCTTGGGGTTATTTTACATTCCTGAGAACCAAAACATTGAAAATCAGGGTCGAGAGATGCAGGTGATACAATGAACTAGCAGAAACTTACGTTCACAATATCTCCTTAATCTTTAGGAGCTATTGAAAAAGAAATAAGGGTTACACTTGGGGAACAAGGCCGTTTTGTAATGTGATCTCAGCTTATATGTATTTTGGAGAGGATTGTTACTTCAGTGTCAATATGCAGGGGGAGCGGCATGAACTGTGCTTACAGTGTAGGCGTGGGCACAGCTGTACATGTACTGAAGAAAAGCATTGTTCTGCATATTTAGGAAAACAATTGCTTTGTGTAGAACATTGCATGTTGGCCTATAGTCAGCAGAAAATGAGATAATATACAGTAGGAGTTGGCATGAACAACCTGGAGATAAACTAATACATTTCCTGTGTGTCCCTGTGCCAAGCAGTGCTCTTTGCAGAACATTAAGAACCAAGTTATTGTAATGCAGGTATACATTACCAACGGTTAGACCCTTTTGTGTCTTGGCTGAATGGGTTGATACTGCAACAAATTTCCAAAGTGCCATATGCGGTGGAAGTAAAATGCAAACCATACCCCTTGTTCGTCCAGTTTCATGAGTTGTTCAGTAACTTTCGGAGTGTTGAAGGCAAGTCGGAGGCACTGTACATTCAGCTCAGGAACAATATGCTCAAGTACTTCTTTCAGTGGCAGGCCTCTGGCTGTGCCATGTTTGGCAGTTGACGGAATAGCATCTTCCAGTACAGAACCTCGTAATGTCATAAGCTAAAAACAAAGAAACACATGTTATATCACAACCCATGACCAGGCCACTGATGTGACCATTTGTTGCAGGGGCATTCAGTATTGTTGCATTCACTATTACCAGCTTAAATTTATTGAATCATTGTTACTACATAAAGTAGAAACAAAGGAGAGAGTAGGTGGTATGATACATTTTATTGGGCCACCTACTCCTCTCCGTCCTTTGTTACTACATGGAAGAAAGGACCAACCCGGCTACCCACCGTTCTTTGCTTTTTTCCCCTTTATAAATGCAATGTCTATAGCTTCATTAATCATTCTGGTAGGTCAACTCTAAATGCTGCTACTGGTATCTTCTCTGTTAACTATCTCAAGGATCTATTGTTTAGGCATTAATCACCATGATTTATTATTGTAAACATACTCTGTCATTAGTTCAATTTGGTCCTATATAAAACTGCTACTTTAAAATGGATCTCATCGAAGGACACATTTTAATGTTCTTGCAAACACTAAGGATTAAACCACCCTGTCACCAAGTGCAGTGTGTGCATCAAGACCACTAATGAATCTACACCTAAGTGGTATGAAGCCAGGAATACGGCAAAAGCCGTATTTCTGTATGTTTACTTTTGATGCCCTTGTATTGTTTTCCTGTATTTAAAATTGATTGGAAGTTTTCCTGTAAAGAAATGTAAACAGTCAGTGCCAACTAAAAATGGGTTACAATATTTAACAATTAAAAAGTAGACCAGAAAGTACTAACGAAGACTTCTTTATTGTTCGTTCAGATGCTGTCCTAATAGTCAAATCTACTCTCTAATACACCTGTCCATGGTAAGGGTCACCGTACAATAATACTTTGCAACTAACTCTGCCAGTGACACAAAAATAAGGGCAATTAATAATGTGGTGGTAAATCTTGAACGTGGCCGTCAGAAAATGCATAATGCTTTTTTTTCTTCCCATGGGTTTCACTAGAATATTGAATGCGTAGATATCTTATACTGTATGATTTGTTTAAAAATCTAATATGACACCACAAGAGAGAATGCACCTTTAGTATGACCTCAGCAAGATGAATTAGTACTTGTAATGTATTCTAGGAGTTTATTGCGCTGTTGTAATCACAAAGGAAGGTCACAGATGTCTTGTGCCACTGGACAATTATACCACACTGAACGGCAATCTATTCCAACATATCAAAATATCAGGCAACAATACTCTTTGCCTAGAATATAATACATCACAAAAAAAATGCATATGTACTATAAAATGTGTTTCCTCTCTTTAGTTTCCTTTTTTTTTTTTAAAAAAGGCTATAGAAAATAGAAATACCACTTGCGGAAACATATGCATTTCTTAGACTGGTCTGCATCCCTGTCTTTGTCCATTATCGATCAGCATACAATGCTTCCACTGCAGCCAGGGATTCTGGGTAATGACATGCAAATGTTACTCTTTATGTCTAATCCATTTTAACATGGACCCCTACAAGGCTAAAAAACTTTTTGTCCATATAGATATCCCTTTGTTTGTCCAACCCCTTGACCTCCAATCCCCATTGTACTTATATGGTTATCAGAGCAGGCAGGCAGTCTGTCCTGTGCTTTAACTCCTAAGCATTTCAGGAACGTGATGTGGAGATCTGAAACAGATACTTCAGTCCAACAGCAATGAAAATGGCTTCAATATCAAGCACATTGTTTTCTTACTACTATTCCAAGAAATCTAAGTAATGCCAAAGCACAAATATACACTTCAAATTATATCAAAAGAAACAAAAAGGGCACAGAAAAAGTTGGTTTCTATGATCAAAGGCAAAATAAATGAACGTACAGTAGGAATCAAGTATGCACATTATTATAACAATGGAAAGAGTCTTGGCCAATAATAACTGTACAGTAATAGATCTAATACATTGGCTTTTTTACATTTACCAAAGTAGTAAATGAATTTTGCACCCCAAAGTACTCAGTCAAATGATTTTAATCCAAAGTGTGTAACATTTTTACCAAATGCTGTCTCACGTTTTAATCTGGTCTGTAACTGTTACAAACGCCTATAACATATATTATCTCTTACTGTGCATGAAATGTCTTGTAAATAATGTATAACCCTGCTCACTTAATGTAACAATGTATTTGTAACCATGTATTTGTCATCATAACTCTATGCACAGGACATACTTGAAAACAAGAGGCAACTCTCAAATGTATTACTTCCTGATAAAACATTTTATAAATAAATAAATGTAGAAGACACCCAGCCCGATGATTAAGGTGACAAGCAAAGATCGTGTCTCTAGTTCTTCGCTTTGCAATGTGTTAGAAGCCCCTCTGATAGCAAAGGGTGAAATGGCACACAGTTGTTCATTTCCTAAGCTTGGAAGAACAGCCTTAGTCAGTGTGGATATCTTCATCAGCAAATATTTAAAATAAAAGGAAACAAGGCAGCTGGACTACATCTAGTCATTGGAATGCATATAGAAGTTGCCTTCCAAATTGGCTTGCCCATATGTAGTAAAGTTGATGGCAGCCGTGTTGTTCTATCCTTGCTTGCTAATACCTTCGAGGTAATATAAGGTTTTTTTTTTTAAATTGTACAGGAGGCGATGCACCCTTAAGTTGAAAACAGTCAGCACTGCAGATGTCCACAGTTAACGATATTTTACTTTTCTAATATACTGCACACGCTGGTCATGGTGAGCATTTTGATGCGTCACATAGTGGCAGCACCTCCTTTCTGCAGCCTTCCCATCACAGTGAAGCTCTCTGTGGCTATGCACTTCCCAAAAGGAAACATGGAGATTGTCATTTTACATGAAATAATTAATGTTTTCAAAGCAACATTAGATTTTATCTTTTGAATGATGTTAAGACTGCTCCCCATTAACCCCATGTGCCAGTAACGTGTTGTTGTTTTATGTACTGGTTGAGTTACTGTTGGCTCCAGCTAAATAAACTCCGCTTTATTAAATTATTGGGTTATGTCAGGTGATTCTACGATCCCTGGTAGTCTAGTCAACCCTGATCGTCACAGTATTTAATGTTGTTTAGTGATAACATGGAAGTAATACACTGGTGAACGCCGGTCAGTCTTTCATTCAGCGTGACGCTCGCCAGCACTACAGGACCCAGAGTGGTCAAATCGCCAGTTTTACTTTTTGTAATAAATTGTGTTGCACTATATTTGCCTTTTTCTCTCCCTTATATACTACAGTGAGAGTACCTGCTGCATCTTACCAGATTCCTGTTTTGATCAT
This sequence comes from Ascaphus truei, assembly GCA_036426205.1. Classification (NCBI taxonomy): domain Eukaryota; kingdom Metazoa; phylum Chordata; class Amphibia; order Anura; family Ascaphidae; genus Ascaphus; species Ascaphus truei. The sequence goes on along the minus strand of WSYH01010568.1, from coordinate 4,816 downwards.
CACTTTATCATCCGAGGGGAGTTTTTTTGCGCTGTTTACCTTTTATAAAGACTATATACAAACACATCGTGCCGTTTTGTCTCGTGACTACAACACCCGTCATTGCGATATGTTAATAGGACTGGGATTGGTAATCCCTTGAATCTAGACGCAAAGTCCATTTTTCATGTCTAACTTTCAAATACTTTGTGGACAAGCTCTTATCACCCAAGTTCAGCCTACGGTGGTCTGCTTACAGTTCCATGATTCAATAAAGTAAGCGGTCGCTCTTCCTTCTCTTACTGGGCACCAGACTTCTGGAACAATTTACCAGAGTCTCCCAATACCACCACCTGTTCCTACCGCTTATTTCATACTTTAAATGTTTGCAATTGTATTAATGTTGTAATCACAATATTATTCACCCATGACACACTTGAAGACAAGAGGTAATGATGTGTACAATGCTTGTTCTCATGGTAAAATATTTCTTAAGTAAATACATGAGACAATTTGTAAGTTCTCAAAACGAAAGAATTGTTGTCTTTGTAGTCCATCGTTTGTATATAATTATAAAGCCATCAGTAGCCAAACAAACATGGGTAGTGGTTATGCTTGAATTCTGCATCCTGGAGAAAAGAGATATTCATTTAGATGCAAATAAATAAAACAGCTAGTTTATGGGTGATTGGCTTCCTTAGATTCAAATCAGTTATTCATATTTAAACTGATTTGTGGGACTGCCCCTTTATTGCTGCTCTAAAAAACCTTAAAGCAACTTTTCCTTTAAAGAAAAAAGGATTTCCCCCTAAGTGGGAAGTAGGGGTCTCTGGAGCTAGACCGAATTTCATTTTAGCTTTGGGGACCCCTGCTTCCCGAAATACTTACCTGCAAAATGCTGCCAATATCTAAATTTGATTTAAAATTAAAATCACAAAAGATTGGGTCACGGCTTCCTATATTGTGTGCCCATAGCAGCCCCTTTAGAGATATATATCTCAGGGTTCAGGGATCCCTGAAGCTGACATTAACGCGGCTCAATTCCATATACCCCCCGCTACATAGGGAAACTTTTATTCTTTTTTTTTCTCCCCCCCAAGCAGAAATTATACTTTAATAATCATTGCTGGTTTCACCAATGTTTCGCTTTTGGTGAAACCAGCCAAAAGCTTCAAGGCAAAATGAATATGCACAGACACTCTATACTACACCACGAAGAAGGAAGATACTGCTCACCTGTGGGACATCATTTCTCACTACTAGATCATTCCATAAATGATTTAAAAACCAAAACCCTCAATGGAATGTTTAAACGCACCCAAGAACGGAAAACATTTGTACTCAAAATGATAAGACTCTTTGACACCAAAACAAGAGGACTTAATGCAGATATGGGGTTTCTCACACACTATCACAATTGTTTGTAATTGTCCTGCCTGCCTCTGACGATATTCTTATCCACACATTCCCCCCTCCCCCACATCCCGTTCCCCCTCCATGTTGTTTCCTTGTCACCATTGTATTACCTTTCCATGTCTTCAAACACTTTCTCACCCTAATTTATCTACATTTTTTTTTTTAATATGGGGGGGGGGGAGGTTTCTGCTTGTTTTACCCATAGATTCCTTTGTTAATCTGTATTGCCGACCTGAGGAAGAGAGGAGAACTCTTGAAAGCTTGTCCTATGTCATAAATTGTTTGTCCAAATAAAAAAGTACTGAAGTACTTTATTTTGCACTATCGCAACTGGACTAACATGGCTATTATATATATATATAAATATATGTATGTATATGTATGTATATATATGTAAGTTTATTTTTTGATTATATATATATATATAAAAATATATGTATATGTATATGTATATATATATATATATATATATATATATATGTATATATATATATATATATATATTATAGCGCTGCTAGTGTTACGTAGCGCTTTACAGAGACATTTTGCAGACACAGTCCCTGCTCTGTGGAGCTTACAATCTATGTTTTTGGTGCCTGAGGCACAGCAAGATAAAGTGACTTGCCCAAGGTCACTCCTCACCTATACAAAGAGACGAATCCGCTCTGTGCCCAACGAAATGCTTTTATTTGTGTGAGCTTTCGAGATACACTGATCTCTTCTTCCGGCGGTGTTAGGCTACGCTTATAGTGCCGGTGACGACGACAGTCAGGCGACAGTCGCTGCAAAATCAAATAGAGATGACTTCCAGCGATCGCGACCAATCCGTTGCGCCGCGCTTACTATAAGCACACAAGACGGCGGCAATGCATTTGTTTTGCCGCGACGTCGCGGCACTATAAGCGCAGCCTTACAATGGATAAAGCAAGAAAGGTTTAACTTAAAAACAGTGCATTCTGGAATGTTATCTGTGACTGAAACCTATCCCAACCCCGTGTGTGTGTGTGTGTGTGTGTGTGTGTGTGTGTGTGTGTGTGTGTGTGTGTGTGTGTATATATATATATATATACACATACTTCAGACAAAAGGTGACACTGTGTGCTCATTTGCATGTCATTTCCCAGAATCCCTTGCTGCAGTGGAAGCACTGTATGCTAGGTGATAATGGTGAAAAGCAGGGTTGCAGACCTGTCTAAGACATCTGAATATGCCAACAAGTGATATTTTTATATATATACACACACACGCGCAGATTAACTTTTTCTCAGCACTTTAAACTACCAAAGTAGTATTGAATGTCTGTCCCTCCATACTTGCAAAGAACATGCAGTAATATAAGGTGCATCTTAGATCCATACTTCCTCCCAAACCTGGCCCTACTACCTCCTTCCACATTACTGTTGGAACTACAATCATTCACCCAGTAGCCCAAGCACGCTGCCTAGGGGTCACACTCGACTCCTCTCTCACATTCGCCCCTCACATTCAAAACATTTCTAAAACTTGTCGCTTTTTCCTCCGCAATATAACTAAGATACGCCCTTTCCTCTGTTGTTCGACTGCTAAAACTCTGACTCAGGCCCTCATTCTCTCCCGTCTTGATTACTGTAACCGCCTGCTGTCTGGCCTTCCTGCCTCTCACCTGTCTCCCCTACAATCTATCCTAAATGCTGCTGCCAGAATCACTCTACTCTTTCCTAGATCTGTCTCAGCATCTCCCCTCATGAAATCCCTCTCCTGGCTTCCGATCAAATCCCGCATCTCACACTCCATTCTTCTCCTCACTTTTAAAGCTTTACACTCTTCTGCTCCTCCTTACATCTCAGCCCTAATTTCTCGCTATGCACCATCCCGACTCTTGCGTTCTGCTCAAGGATGTCTACTTTCTAGCCCCTTTGTATCTAAAGCCCTCTCCCGCCTTAAACCTTTTTCACTGACTGCCCCACACCTCTGGAATGCCCTTCCCCTCAGTACCCGACTAGCACCCTCTCTATCCACCATTAAGACCCACCTTAAGACACACTTGCTTAAAGAAGCATATGAATAGCACTGTGGATATTCTGAACACAGGATACATAAAGATTGGCCCCCTGCAGACGCACTTACCAGAACTCCCTCCTACTGTCTCTGTACGTTCTCCCTACCTACCAATTAGAATGTAAGCTCCTCAGGGCAGGGACTCCTCTTCCGAAATGTTACTTTTATGTCTAAAGCACTTATTCCCATGATCTGTTATTTATATTATCTGTTATTTATTTGATTACCACATGTATTACTACTGTGAAGCGCTATGTACACTAATGGCGCTTTATAAATAAAGACATACAATACAATACAATACAAGCCAAACTGTGAATCTACCTGTCTTACAAAGACTAATATTACCACTCCCACTCACAGGCTGCTCCTGATATATTTTTAGCCTGTTTGCTTTATGTCAGCTATTTTTACTAGCTAATAACCTGTCGGTCCACATCACACAGTGTCATCTACGTTCCCTGTTATTGATTCTATCACTAGAATCACGTGAGTACAGTTGTAGGTCTCCCATCTTTTTAAGGTATATTTTTGAATCTTCACCCTCCATTGTGTGCGCTACACAGGATCTCTTCATCCGGTGGCTCTCCCCACTGATTCCTCCCCTTTACATAGTGTAGGTATGCCAAAACCATTTGGGCGCCCACAACAATTACAGCTGCTGCTGCTGCCCAATGCAATCAAAAGATCAACAAACACTTACAGTGAAAACCATACAAATAAGTGCTCTCCAGTGGTTGTAAGTGTAGAATAAAATGCAGTGTCATTACCATGTCAAACCTGTAGATTTTGGTTAATTTTAATATTATTGCCTTTAAGAAGGTGATGAGGGTGGCTGGTGAATAGAGAAACTTTGCATGAATATAAAGGGCACTATCATCATTCCTGTAATTTATTTATAACATGTTTTACCAGGAAGTAATACATTGAGAGTTACCTCTCGTTTTCAGTATGTCCTGGGCACAGAGTTATTATGACAATACATGGTTGCATTAAAGCCTTAAGCAGCCAAACCTTTGAAGCTAATATATCAACATACATCAGCCTCACACCCAAGGCCAGCAGAAGTATTTACAGCAGTAGAAGAAATACGTATTTACAGGAAATAGTAACAGAACCGGTGTGAACTTTCAGTGTGGAAATAGTTCATACACAGAGTAATTCTATATGCGATGAAGCATTTGTTCGGGACATTTTCGTCTGGAAATCCCATGGAACATCAATGGTGATTTTCATCTGACAATGGCCCGAATTGCAGCTTTAGCGTTTATAGATTTTATCTATAACCCTGAATTTCCAATAATATACATGAAATACGTCACAGACTCCACCACCTCCAAGCTGTGTATATCGCTCTAGGGCTCATGGAGTATCTCTTCCACAC
>WSYH01010567.1:0-22861 GCA_036426205.1 Ascaphus truei | reverse complement strand
CGCCTATGGGGAAGTCTCGTTACTCACTGCGCCTCTGGGGAAGTCTCGTTACCTCACTGGTTGCTTTTTGGGAAGTCTCTGTACCTCACGTGCCTCTGGGAGTCTCTTTACCTCACTTTGCCTCTGGGGAAGTTCCACTACCTTCACTGTGCCTGGGGAATAGTCTCTTTACTCACTGTGCTCTGGGGAAGTCTCTTTACCTCACATGTGCCTCTGGGGAAGTCTCGTTAACCATCATGTGCCTCTGGGGAAGTCTCGTTACCTCACTGTGCTCTGGGGAAGTCTCGTTACCTCACTGTGCCTCTGGGGAAGTCTCGTTACCTCCACTGTGCCTTGGGAAGTTCCGTTACCTCATGTGCTCTGGGGAAGTTTTTACCTCACTGTGCTCTGGGAGAGTCTCTTTACCTCACTGGCCTCTGGGGAAGTCTCTTTACCTCACTGTGCCTCTGGGGAAGTCTTGTTACCTCACTGTGCCTGGGGAAGTCTCGTTACCTCACTGTGCCTCTGGGGAAGTCTCTTTACCTCACTGTGCCTCTGGGGAGTCTCGTTACCTCACGTGCCTCGGGGAAGTCTCTTTACCTCACTGTGCCTCTGGGGAAGTCTCTTTCACTCACTGTGCCTGGGGAAGTCTCTTTACCAACTGCGCCTCTGGGGAAGTCTGTTACCTCACTGTGCCTCTGGGGAAGTCGTTACCTCAATGCGCCTCTGGGGAGTCTCGTTACCTCACGTGGCCTCTGGGGAAGTCTCTTACCTCACGTTGCCTCTGGGGAAGTCTCTTTACCTCACTGTGCCTTGGGGAAGTCTCGTTACCTCACTGTGCCTTCTGGGGAAGTCTCTTTACCTCACTGTGCTCTGGGGAAGTCTCTTTACCTCACGTGCCACTGGCACAAAAGAAAAAACAGTCTAAGTGCTTTCCGAGTAAGATGTATATTGCACATCTGCCATCATGTACAGAGCCTGTGTACATTGTTCAGCATAATATGACACGTTCAAATGAAGTACCGGACGTAAAACAACTCCAACCCGATGTGTACAACGAACAATGGTGAGCGACGAGCAATGCAGTGCTGGCCGTATGGGAACCCAGGAGTTAAGAACCAAGGAGAGCGTTTGGTGTGGTTATTGTGCATGCGCAGCTTTCCAAACCGCCAGGTAGAATTGCGGGTGGGTTTTTTCAATTGAAAAGATTTCACAAAGCAGCGATGATCGAAACACCATCTTGCAGAGGAGGCGCACATTCGCAGCAAACGAGCCACGTGTCTCACTACACTAAAACGGGGTGGCTTTCTTTGGCGTACGGCAGTGTAAATCTTCCACACAAAAGATTTGCTGGAAAGTGTTTTCCTTTGAAATGGCGTTTAACCAATGTATATAAATGAAAGAGTGACGCCGTGCTGAGGATTATCAGACCAGAATGTACACATGGAAGTAAAGAAAGAATCCGGTTATTAGGGAACGGTTCATGACATACGATGAATAAAGCTCGGAGTGTATCACATGGTGCAGGATTGAGGGACTGTTTCAGTGAGGGAAGGGTTAAAGGATTTCTTAAGGGACTTCTGCATGGTGGTATCATGATACTGTACTTACAAGATGACAATAAATAGTAGAAACTAAAAAAAAAAAGGGGGGGAAGGACAAAGAAAGCACGTAGAGAGACTTGTTAAAACAGTGTACACACACACAACACACCACACACACACACACAATCTTACCAAGCTCAAAACGCAGACGTATGTCGAATTGTAAATTGTTGGGCGATGTGGCCTCTCAGTTTACACTCGCCTCTCCCACCCTATTTAAATCAGCAGGTTCAAGTCCACAAAAGGTAATTGTAATATCATTGAAAACTTGTCTCCCCAGGATAAATGGGAGATCACATTTGCTGCAGCAATAAGCTTGGGAGATGGAGATATATACACTTGCGAGCATCAGTATTAACCCTTGCCCCGTAGCAGGCCGCGTGCTGCAGGGTGTCGTACGTGACAAATGGGGATAGTTATGATTTGCAATTGAGTAGGGGTTTATATTAACTCGCTGGTTCCTGCAGAGGAGAAAGGGGGGTTGGCTAGAGTAGCCTTGTGTATTAACCCTGGTTGCATATCTAAAGTCACGTGTCACTTGTGTGCTGTTTGTGGCGGTGGTATATTGGGACGGCTTGAGGAGAGATACAACTAATTTGAGGGACATTTGAGGGGGTGAAGAGTGGGGCAGCTTGCGGGCTGTGTATTGATCCTTGATCTGTAGAGGGGATATTGTCATTTGACGGACCTTGCGGAGGTGAAGAGTGGGTGCGCTTGCGAGGTCGGTTATTAACCCTTGTCCCGTATGCAGGTCGCGTGCTAGCAGGGTGCCGTACGTGACAAATAGATAGATATTTTATTTTATACTTTTGTTTGTTTAGAAAAAGACATTCATGGGCACTCTGAAAGGGACCAACCCTCACTACCCCGAGGCATGTAGGACCAAAACCAAGGTGCTAGGGTCTCACAGGTCTTAGTTGGAAGGATGTTGATACCACAAAGTAGGAGAGAACTGCCCATTGTGTGCACGGTCATGGGGGACAATATACACATACACGCACTTTATGTACATATACACACTGATGACACCCATAATACTTCCGCTCTTTGCGAGTTGCAATAATTCGGAGGGCTTTATTTATTTTACTACTAAATTTGCTCAGTAAATTAACCGCGTGAGACCAAAAATATAATTGCTATTCAGTCATTTGCAAAGCAATAATGATTCACTCATAGCAAGTCAAACTGACAATACAGACTCCCACTGCAGCTGCCTCAAAGGCAGATAAGGCAGAGGGGAACCACAGGCTGCAGGGCACATGGAGACCCACTCCTGGTTCAGTTAAACCCCCTCACCAACCTCTCAGAGCTGGGCTCCCAAACCTGCTCCCTGCCCATTGTTGCAGAAATCGCATCTAAAAAGCATTTAGGCATCTAGACCTCATTCGTAGGATACTAGGTAAACGCAGCGATCAATGATTTAACAGGTGCAATTCCTCCGACAAAGAAAGCGCCAGTGTCATTACAAAATACTCAGCACCCTGTATCTAGAATTCATATCTGTGTTTTTTCTACTAGGGTTCCTAGGAAGCCTTTGGTTCCCGGGCATCCCTAAAGGTTCCCTGTAATTCTCAGGTCATTTTAATATTGTACCAAACACAAAATAATTTACAATGCATCTGATCTCAGACGCACTATTTGAGAGGGTTGGGGCTCCTTACAATGCATCTGATCTCAGACGCACTATTAGAGAGGGGTGGGTTTCCTCAGAATGTCAATAGGGTTCCTTAACCAAAAAAAAAGTGTTGGAAACCATTGATTATATTATTAACACTGAATTACATATTTCATATTGAGGAGGAACGGTACCACTTTAGTCCACTGCAAAAAAGCTACAACCTCACGCCGCGATAATACTACCGATGTGTGTCACGTGCAACGCGAAACCTGCAGTGGCGTTGGGGGCATCGGGAGGAGGTGACAGGGAGGCATGGCCGTGATGTCACGAGAGTTCATCCTCATGGCTGAACCGCTCACGTGATGCGGCGAAGAAACAATTTCAAATGTCTTTAAAAAAATCGTGCGCTTGGAGGCGTGGTTTGCGCACACTATGTGCGCGTCATTGGATAACATTCGTTATGGAGGCGTCCGCATTGTGTGCACCACCACATATCCCAGCGCTTGCTAGCCAATACCTCTAGTCTTTAACAAAATAATAATTGTAGTTGCGTGTAACGAGCATATCGGACTACTAAAATAAATGCATTTACAACAGTAACAGAAATTGCATCTTTACATGATACAATGATCCACACTACATCACAATGCAATGCATTAGCAGATCTCTTTATTGGCTCAGAAATTAGTGGGGGGGGGGAGGGTGAGGGTGAGAATACAAGTGAAATGGTCGATTAATTGCATTTGTTTTTCATTCCTACGGGTTCTTTTTTTCCTCCTTTGCAAACAAAAAGACTGACGACCATACTGTATATGATGAATACGTATGCTCCACCAGCAAATACATGCCTCGTGTAGGGGATGTGTGCAGACATGCATGTGTGTTATAGCACCGACTGCCACTGCAAATACATCCGATTTTAAATATGAAGAATGCGGTAAGAGTAAGAGATTCATTGCATCTGAGTGAAGGGGAAAAGAAAATGAATTGCAGTCTATTTATAACTCGCTCCCAATGATAATGGTGATAATGATGATGATAATAAGAAGAAAAATAAAAGCCGAGGGGAATTATTGCCTCTGGCCAGGGGGGGGCTCAACCAGTCCTCCACTCTCGCCCCCACAGTCTTTCAGGATATCCAAGCTTCAGCACAGGTGGCTCAGTTAGTCCCAGCTTCAGACAAGGTGACTCAGTCTTCGACTGAGCCTTGAGTAGCCACGTGAGCTAAAGTTGGGATATCTGAAACCTGATTTGTTGGGGGGGGGGGGCGGGGGGGGCACAAAGAGGCTGCGCTGCATCAAATGGCCCCTACTCTCCTGGATAAGCCTTTACTCGGGGTTTATATTTGGTAATTAACTTGCTTATAACCAGATGAATTGCAATTCTTGCATGCAAACACTGGTTAAAACAGCCGTGTAGATATTACCATGCGTTTTTTAAAAGCAACACGCTGCTCCTATGATAGTTTACTATAAGGAGGTCACCTATTTTGCTGGGAAGCTTCCCATGCATTGCTAGTTAAATGTGGAACAGCAGGCATGATACAGGTTGTGTGCAACATTCAGTTTTGAAGTAGCAACCCCAACTGAAATCCAAAAACCAGAGCCCAAGACTGTGAACTTGGGGACTTGCCGTATCTCCCTGTGCCTCAGGAGTCCAAGTACTTGTGAGTGTACAGTTATTGTACACCTGCAATCAGAGTACACTGTCGGCTCCAGTATAAGAGTTCTTTATTAGAAATATACCGGACAGAGGGGGCGTGTCCGAAGCCAAGTGAGCGGTCGCACAGACGGAGAGCTCTGTGCAGGACCGTGAGAATCGCCCCCAAATAACATACAGCCCCAATAATAAGTAAAAAAGGGTGACTCAGGGCAGAGAAAGAGCTGGTAATTGAAACGCCGGTAACTGACAGATAAAACGGAAAGTTCTAGACAAGCTGCAAACACATGTCCAATGCGGTCACAGGGTGACTCCTGTCACCACCCTACGCGTTTCGTAGAACTGATTCTACTTCCACAGGGGCTACCAAGAGTAAATCAGTTCTACGAAACGCGTAGGGTGGGTGACAGGAGTCACCTTGTGGACCGCATTGGACATGTGTGCAGCTTGTCTAGAACTTTCAGTTTTATCTGTCAGTTACCGGCGTTCAGTTACAAGTCCTGTCCCTTTAACTACACGGGCACCACTCGCGCGGCGGGGGCGCATCTTTTGCCGGAAGGAGAGGAGGCAGGAAGGGAGGAACCAGACGTGCGTGGTGCCGGTCTGTTGAACCCCAGACAGACTGCTTCTACCAACCGGCTCGGGGTCTTGTGTATACTGGAAGGGACTTCGGGAGGAGAGTACCGGCGGAGAGTCTAACATCCTGCCGGACATTCTCCGTGCTGAGAGAAGACTTTGTTTTACATCGCTTGCCATTTCCTTGCTTGCTGTAAGTAGGGTTGATTTTCCCTTCCGGGACTAGCTGCCCTCCATTGATCCAGTGCTTCTTGTATGACATAGTTCATCATTTTTAATAATTGTATGTTAATTCAGTTTGTTCACTAGGTGTTTTATTGTTATATGTTGCATAGTTGAGATTGATCTATCTAGCCGTTGGCGCTATGATGTGTGTTTGTTTTCTCTCTTTCGTTTATGGCCTGTCAAGCACTTGTGCGATTCTTTGAAGACGCTGCATAAGATGAATGGTTTGTTACATTTCTCAGGCTCTGCTACGTGGCTCGTACCTCCTTCCCAAACTCCAGTCATTTCCTTGGTTCGCACTTACTAGGAACAGATTTCTTCTGGGCACTGTAGCAGGAATTCAGAGGGCTCTGGTTGCGTTATAAATAACATAGACTGCAATTCATTTACACGTTCCCCTCCGCTGCAAACACAATCATCTTTTTACCGCATTCTTCACAATTTCTAAATCTTGACTTATTCGGAGGGTAGTAGCCGGTACTATGCAAAATGCTGGGAGTGGAAGTTGGGCAATGCCTGTATAGCACTAAGCAAAGCATTGTGGGACGCGACTTCAGGAAGCAAACCACCCCCAATGTTTCCTATATCCCAGGCAAGTGGACAGATCTATATATTAGGTTTACTGGTAGTTGAAATGGGCATTTCAACTATAAAACTCCTGGTATCTTAATTATGATAATCACACATGGATGCCATTTTTTAGCGGCAATGACCTAGCATTGAAATTCTCCAGGATAGTGGTACTTTTTATGAGAACACTACTAAATTCTCCCATCTCCATTCATTGTTGCATCCACAAAAGACAGGGTATCTATGTGGAATCGGTGTCGCGGCTGAAACTTCTTTTAAAGAAGATGCCGAAGGATTTTTTTTCCTATTATGCTGCAATTAAAGCCGCATTCCCGCCCCATTTCAACGTGGATTGATTTCTCCTGTACAGAATTTAACCCCTTGGAGCGGAACCATGCATCTCCAGCTAAGGATCCGGGAGAGGTTTGTTATGTAAAAGTTGCTTGTGTTATTATAGAAATTCCAAAAACTGCCATCGGTATTGACGTGTGTGTGTGGGTTCTCGCTGCAATAACGGCTGCTGTATCTGGAGGATCAGGGGGTTCGCAGCAGACACCGCAAAACCCCGCCTCCCCCCCCAACCCGCCCTTACAATAACTTTTAAAAAGTGAAGAATAAATAAGAGTGAGCAGGATTGCAACTTAGATTTCTCCTACATAAACAAGAACACCCACAGGAACCCAAGCAAAGAAGGGCGTTTATAACACCCCTACATAGCCTCAACTATCTCCTTTCCCTCTTCTGGTGAGCTTATGTTTGTTACGTAGGCCTTGCCCCCGCTGAACTACTGCAGCGCCCGCTTTGGGCGGACGCTGCAGGGACGAGGCCCTCCCCTCATTGGCGCCGGGCCCGCCTGCGAGGGGGGGGGCTGCAGCGCTGTGGGCGAGTTGCTCCTGCTCTCAATAGAATTGAGAGCAGGACTCGCAACAGAGCGATAAGCCACGCCCCCCGGCGGATCAGCCATGAGGGCGAACCTGCCGGGTGACGTCATGGCTGCTGGCCCTGTCACTCCCCCGGTCTCTCTTCCTTGCAGTGAGCTGCAGACACGGGGAATCGGCTGCACGCGCCGCAAATCCCGGGTGCGCGTTGCAGCAAAGTTACCGGGGCCTTAGCTGGGCCACACTAGCACTGAGCGTGCTGACCTGCGGTGCTTAGTTTCGGAAGTGCAAATGTCGTTCCACCGCTCGTGGAGGCACACACGCTAAACAAAAACAACAAAAAAACACTTTCAAACCACGCTCAATTTACCCGCAATGCGCCCCCCCCCCCCCCGCTTCGAAATAGCAAGGACACCCCGGCTACTCATGCATGGAGAGTTGGTGACGTCACATCTCTCCAAGCACGAGCGTGGTCAAGCCAGTGTGGCCGCAGACCTTAGGCTGCGCTTAAGTACATTGCGACGGCGACGCCGCTCCAAAACAAAAATCAATGGACTCCGCCACAAGCGCTTACAATAAGCGTTGCAACAGAGTCCATTGATTTGTTTTGGAAGCGATTATCGCAACTGAAATGTGGAAGCGGCTAAAAAAATTTTTTTTTTTTTTTTAGAGACAGTCGCTACATGTGATTGTTCTAACCAATCAAATTGCGCGGCCCGGCCCCTTTAGTGACGTCACTGGCGACCGTCGCTAAAAAACAAATTATAACTTTTTGGCGGGGTGGCGACGGCATCAGTTCGCGTCACCAGCACTATAAGGGCGGCCTTACACTAGAGCAGCAACCGTCTCGTGGTTTTTTTTTAAAAGAACCCTTAACACCAGCAACAGGTAAATAGACCCAGCTCTCTCCGGAACAAGGCGTTTCCTTTTCCTATGGTCTCATTTTAGATTTGTTGCACTTATCATATTAGGATTCCTGGTTATGTGTTGTCTGTTTGTAACGCGCTGCGCACATTGCTGGTGCTGTTTAATTAAAAACAAATTATACACGCGTAATAAAGGAATTTGTGGTATGGCTCAAGTGAATCCTTTTAGGTATTATGGTTAGGGAGGAGGGGGGAATATACATGCGGATTTCTTCCCCGCGAAAGAAAAGGAGGATTGGAGGCATTCTCTAGCACCAATGTCTCTTTATACCTGCCGCCGACCTTAAGACAACCCACTGCATAAAAATCCTCTTCCCCCAAGCAGACACCAAGGTACAACCCTAAAAAGGGTTGTTGCTTTGATTATCCCCATTAATACTTTTTTCCCCAATTTCAATTCTTGTTTTCAGTAGGTAGGTATTCACTTCAACGTAACCATACATTTCTATTTGGAGAAAGTCGGTGCGAAATAAGCTGATGTAAAACGTTTTTGCAGGTCATTGCAATGCTTAAGAAAAAAAAAGACAAGAACACAAGTTTTTCTATCCCTGCCCTGATCACTGCAGGAAGCACCCAGGGTGGAGGTGAATCTCTACCCAGATAACCATTGTTCTAGATATGTTAAGAACTGCCCTAGCTTCTGCATGCAAAACCTTTTCCACTTTTAAAAAAAATATACACCAACAGCAGACACTTTAATTAAATCGAGCAGGCAAGTCAAAAAATCCCTCGTTTAGAATGATGACAAACCTACAATTACAAAACCCCCCCGCCCCAAGAAAAATAATCCAATGTGTTATTTTAGCTAATTGGTGAGAAGAGTGAAGGAAAATGCAAATAAATGGTGGTGCAGATTTAAAAAAACAGGAACAGCAGTATTGTATTTCTACTGCAGTGTTCACATTGAAATAATCAGAGGGGCATAATCTGGAGGTTTTGTGGATTGAGCTGATAAACCGATTGAGTGACAGACAGAAATTATTGCAGGATGCATTCTTAGTAGACAAACTGGGACAGATATGCTCCACATCCATCTCTAAAACATTTTAGCCAATAAATCTTTTCAGCTCTAAAGTTTTCCCCGGCAGATTCCTCTGGGGTAATCCTGCCAGAACTTTCTTGGTATTATCTACATACTGCTTTTCCCTCGGCTCTGTCCAGAATTCAAATGACATTGCAGTGTTGATTCTTTGGCATATTAATACTACGTCACTGTGACATAATGCTGTGTGAAAACAGAATGCAAGCTGTAGTCCATATTCATGCCATTACATTTTCGACGTTGTCGGTAAAAGTACAGAAGACCCAAATACAGAAAAACCCAGTTGTTCCTTTTACGGTTGTCTTTAAAGGGCATTAAGTAGCATAGCCGGAGCTGGAGGTTTAATGAATCCTACGCCTTCATTTTAGCAAGATCCCTTGCAGCTTGTGACTGAAATCATAGCATAGTTTTTCAAGAATGTAACAATTGTATTTATTGTGCATATTGTAGATTTCCAAAGAATCCTGCAAAGACAACATCGCCTTATTACGAAATCCTAAACTACCAGACAGAAGCAATCCTTATCTAGACCTGGAAAATCCCTTTTGGCACAACATGTGGAAAGATACCAAGGAAAACAGCAGCAAGAATAGAAAGTTCAGCAAGAAGGGAGAGAGTTAGCGCCGAATATTTATAATAAAAATCAAAAAACAAGGAAGGCAGCTTGGGCAGGCCGATTCTAGGGGGGGGGGGGGAAACTTAAGAAACGGCATGTCAGCGGGAGGAACCTGTCCACTTTGCTCAAGTCAGTTGATGTCAGAGAACAAACACGTAAGTAGCACTATACAGACACAGTTGTGTACATCCTCTTTTCGCTAGGGAATGTCAACGTCCTTACAATAAAAGGAGGTCTAAGTGCAAAGATGAGCAATGGGTCCTTTGCGATTGAATGTAATAAGCGATTGCACTATATTAAAAATTATATTTACGCATACAATGGCTCCCAGACATGCCATCAGGGGGGTTTGTTGATCTGGTAAACAGCGTAATACCCCTATATACTGTCACCAGCATTCACAGGCCTCTTTCAATTCTGGTAGTGAAGATGGCCTTCCAATCCCATAACTAGCAGTATAGGGAAACATGCTAAATTGCCTGTGAAAAGAAAACATTACTATATGGGTGGCAAAAATATATAGTGCAATACTTAAATAAAATAAAACACTGATTAAAACACAAAACGCACAACCAAATTTTCTTTGGCAAGGGTTTTTTTTTCACGTTAGAAAAAAAAAAGGTTAAAAATATAAACAGAACATGACAGTTACATATGTTGGGGATGATATATTATTATTCCCTTGGCCAGAGAGCTGGAAGGCTCATCCAAATGATTCACGACCGTGTGTTGCAGTGCCACACAGCCTGACCCGGAGAGGTTCAAGCTGTAACGTGTCAACTTTTGTTAGTCAATAAAAGTACATCATTCTACCTACCCTCTCTCCTTTGTTACAACCTGAGGCCAACCCTATCTCATAGGTGATCTAATCTCAGGAGCGGGAGGCCCGAGCAGGTTACTGGATACTAATCCCGGTGCTGACTGCGGGGTCTCAGGCAGTGAAAAGGTACATTTTTGGCACACCTACAACTCCATGTCTCAATTGGCCAAGATGCATTTTGATGATCGCTTATTTCTTGTATGGAATGCTGTGCCAAAAAGTACAATGTCGTGTGATGCACATGATCTTAAAAGGAGTCTAGAGCCTTGTGTTGTTACTTGACTATCAAAAGACCACACTTTGTGAGGTTGAGATGCAAGAATAGAAATGAAAAGGTTCTGCAGACAGGGTTTTATCTTTATCCGCGACCAGAACGTCGCAGTGGCGGAGGGTTTATCAGAAAACAACCAGTGAAAAACGGGGATTGGCATGTTCAGCTTCTGGACTGTGTGAAACAATTGATGAACCTACAGATAGCACAACGTTGCAAGCCAGCTCCTCAGGAAGGAAAGCCTGCTGTTATTTTATGCCTGTCAAGATGAAATTGGGCTTGCATTTGCTTGCTACTATAACCAGTTTAATTGCTTTGGTCGGCAATCTTCTACAGCTTCTGCAGTAACCCTCGTGCCAAAGACTCCAGTAAGGCCATTAAAACACGAGTCCCATGTAACATAAGACACTTAAGGTGAACAAACTAATTCGTCACTGGAGTTTACACAGCTAGCAAAAAGTGGTGGTCTCTGCCAAACCAGCATGGACATAGCCACACGTACTGAAAATTGCCCCTGTGATAAGCATTCTGGTAAGCTACAGTTGACAGGCAATCATTTCCAATGCCTCCAATTAGGCACACAGCAGAGTCCCAGAATGATTTATTTTAAAATAGGTTTTAAACACTGGGATCGTGTTTCAGTGGTTGGTAGGTTCAGTTGACCTCTTTACTAGTTGGTGCTAAAAACTGAGAAAAGTACCGACTCTTCCCACATCCATCTTGGACTTCACGTCTTGTCGCCTGATCGGATCTCTCCCCTGAAGTTGAAATGGGCCACATACACTTGGGGGCGGTCACTTCATCTGTAAACCGCAAGAAGTTCCAAGACCTTTAAATCTGCAGGACGTCACGGTGCCCATGATGATGGACAAATATTTGGCCGTTCTAAACTTCCATTAGGAGGGGGGGTCTCTTTTACTGATATATATTTATTCAGCGTATACTACTGAACATACCAATAAAATGTAGCGAGATTTTGTTGAACTGTATAACTCATAAAATTCAACTTAATATACAAAGTACATGATGTCCCATAAAATATTAATATTAAATTCACAATGTAGTTTAACTACTATTTATTGATGGATTCAGCTTCTCATAGTGAATAGTTGAGCGTTAATTATTACAAAAAGATAACCCCACGGGGGACCTGTGTTAAATTTACTTAATATCCCTCCCTTAATATCTTAAGCTGCCATCATCGAAATGAACAGATATAGTTCCAAACTGGAATCCAGAACAGAAGTGGTATGCTCTCTAAATGCTTTGTATTAGCACACCCAAAAATGCCGCTCATACACAATGTTGCTTCCTAATCCAATGCAGGATTATTACAGGTGCTCGCCGCTCCTGCATTACAGAGAGACAGTAAGGTTACGCAGATCACTACGGTTTACGGCCTTTATTAGGTCACATCACAGTCAAAAATATAAAGCACACTGTGCCTCCTTCCACTTAGATAACCCTTTGTGTGCTCCATCATTTAAAAAAGATCCTACACCTCAAATTACCAGTCCTAATAGTATGTCAATAATTAGCATATAGAATAAGAGGGAGGAGGTTCCTTGTGGGCTATCAACCAGTCACAGTGTGGCAGTAGGAGGGAAACGTGAATAACATCCCTCTCAGCTACCTGCACTGTCTGGATGTGGTAGACAGTCCCACGGGCTAGTGAGAGGAGGGGATGGACAGGTAAGTATAGGAAGAAGAAACAGCAAATCCTTGCCGTTGCCTATAGTGCGTGTCGCTGGCGACAACGGGTGGTGACGTCCCCCATACGTCCGTTGCCACCGGCAAAGTTATGTTTTCGACGCCGGCGGAGGGCGGGTCGCGGGTTTCCGGGCCAATTTGATTTGTCAAGGGCCGTACGTGACGCGACAGACACTTGAAAAAATCAAATTGTGCCGACTTCCAGTTTTCGCAGAGCTGTTGCTTTGGTCACCGTCGCCACACGGCGGCGGCAATGTAATTTTGTTTTCGGACGCATCGCTCGTCGCCGGCACTTAAGCGTTGGCCGTTAGAAGTCAAAACGTAAAATATACCAAGCACCCCAGATTGTGCAAGCAAGCTGATAACGCTGATCGTAACCTTGCGCTGTGGAAGAGAACCCTGACACAGCCTGGACGGGTGAGAGACGCCGAGCTCATGATGTCAGAGAGACCACAATGGTTCCAATTTTTATTGACTTCATTTCTAACGGACCCTCTCTACATTTTTAGGTGTTGTACCATATATAGGACTCTTCGTTGCGCACACCTTTGTCCTCACTTTGATCCTAGGTAGCACACGCTTTTTACCCTATTCCTTAGGGCGGTGGGTAGATAGTGGTGGTGCGGCCGTGCTCCACGTGGTCGAAAGGACGCGTGCCCGACGCGTTGTGCTATCACTTCCGATGCGCGCGTATACACGGACTGTGGTGTACGCGTGTTTTCAAATAAATAAATCCTTTAACAAAAAAAAAAATTATTCAAACCCACACACACTTTTTTCCCTTTTCCCTCCCATCTCCAATCGCAGGCACTATTAGAACGGGCCGCCTTAGGTTGAGCGAGGATTCTGTGTGTACCTGAACACACATATCCAATATTATAATATCCGCTGCACGGGCGGGCATTCTAGCAATGGAAACTTTTTAACCAGTTGTGTTGCGCTCCAATCCTTCGCTGTTCTAGTACCGCACCAGCAGTTATATTGTGCCATTCCTTCGTTTCTAGATCTCAAAACATAAATAGATGTATCATACAGAGTCCTAGAAGTGTCCTTAAGTCTGGACAATAGTCACAATAGTGATGTCATTGCGCCCGACACCAACCTTCAATCCACAAGCTGTTAAAACTTTTCACATTATAAGACATTTTCCTTTGGATCTCTCCTTCATTCCTATGGTTGTTCTTCTCGTGTCTTTAACCAGGTGCGCGCAGCTCCCGTCGCCTCAATCCACACCCCCACCCCCCCCACCAAAACAGTCACAGGTTTTCAGGCGGGTCAAAACTGAGCCTCTGATTCAGACAGGTGTCTCAGAGGCTAGTCTTTGACCCACCTTGCTGAAGCTGGACTTGAGTTGAGCACCCCTGCATTAAAATCACTTATTTTAGTATCGCAAGCACCAATTTAATATGTTACCTTGGCATGAGAATCGGCGGCTATGGTTATGAAATTAGTTAGGGCTTATTAAAAGGCCACATTGAGGAGAGGGGGGCAAAAATAAAAAAGAGAAACGCCAGTGCAGATTTTGTTTTATTGCATCTATTTCCCAGTACAAGAAAACCACTAAGGGATTTACAACCATATGTGAATTAGGATGCCTAAGGGAATACTACAACCACTCTAAAAATCTGTCTTTGTTTAACTTTACCTCACTGTGCCTCTGGGGAAGTCTCTTTACCTCACTGTGCCTCTGGGGAAGTCTCTTTACCTCACTGTGCCTCTGGGGAAGTCTCTTTACCTCACTGTGCCTCTGGGGAAGTCTCGTTACCTCACTGTGCCTCTGGGGAAGTCTCTTTACCTCACTGCGCCTCTGGGGAAGTCTCGTTACCTCACTGTGCCTCTGGGGAAGTCTCGTTGGAGAACTAATTTGCCTTCCTTACAAAACACACGCGCCTTTAGCTGCAGCGATCTCAGGCCTGTTAGACGCGATGGGGAGGGGTGTCGTGGGCGTGGCCGTGATGTCACAGAGCTGGTTCGCCCTCATTTTGGCAAACCGCTCACGTGACCTGGCCGTCGCGCTGCTGAATCAATTTTGATTCTTCACGCATCGCGCGGCACATGACGGCCTATGGCTGTGATCATTGCCTTAATTTATTTAGAAAATTACCCTACCCTCGCTTTCATGCATGCCTGACATTAGGCATGTGCTCGCGTGCTCTCACCACCCTGGAACCGGCTTAACACAGAATGAACTAGAACGGTTTTATTTCTCAACACCTCACAGCACCAGGTTCTAATAACATTGCGTCATGACCCGATCAGCCTTAAACCTGTGTAGTAGTCAGCCTGCTGGTTGACTTGGAACCTCCATCCAAGTGTCCCTTTCCAACAGCCATTTCAACCGCTGGCTCAGCTCGCAGGGTGCCTGCAGCCGACTGCATTAATGAGGCCATGGCGTCTCCATGGTGGACTATAGCTGTTCACCTGCCCAGTTCCTGGAGTGTGTGCAGAGTTAGGCAAAGCTGTGAATCTATTTGTGTGACCAATTCTGAAGTTCAATGTAGTTGTTGCATAGCCGTCATGTTTCCACATTTACCATCCTGCGGCATACACACGCTGTGAATTCCCCCCGAAGTGTACCAGTTAATATAGTTGTATCATTTGTTTAGCTATATGTTCTGTCCTAACAGGACATGGAACTACCAGTGGCTTGAATGGGCGTTATTTACTACACTGCATTATCACGGATCAGGAACCTATCCAAACAAATGCCCTTTGATTCACAGACAGCCGTTTTCCGTGCAATAGTGGCCCCAATCGGCAGTATCACAGTTTAATGAATAAGCCCCTTATGTCCTTGTGACAGACAACATCCATATCAGTTGGGAATGATCTCATACAGTCATGGAAAAAATGGGGCTCCAAAAATAATCCACAGAGGGAGGAAAGACCAACAAAGTCCCCACTCGTATAGTATATAAAAAAACCTGATCCTGTCCAATAGGTATGGTATATCACAAATAACCACCTCTATCAGTCGGAGGGGACAATAACAATTGGTATTTGATAAGATGGCATCTACCTGGCCTTAAAAAAAACATGTCTGTGTTTCATGTTCTGTCTCTGGTTTTAAATCACCTGGCCTTACTCTGACTCAGAGATCGCAACATCCAGGAATATGAAAGAAATGACGCACAGCATTTTTATTCCAACTCTAAATTCCCCAAAACTGACGGAACCAGGACGCTCACGATTGCCATGTAAAGAGGAATCCTTGCCCTCCAAATACAGTCCGTACAGGAACAGGCTCTGTGCCGTCTGCGAGATTGCCGCTTCAGTACAAAAACGGAAAAAACTGTTGACGCACCGCCACAGACAATAACAGCACATGGGACGCGCCATAAAAAACACAACGAGTGATCAGCCAGTCCTCGCTTATCCGAGGGGATGCGCCCCATGAACAACCGAAACGCCTGTTGGACTGTCGGGTCCATGTAAACCCGCAGCGGTGAGCGTCGGACAAGGGGCGCCGACGTCGGATAATGCGCCCAGCGAGCTGCACTATGCGGTGTCGGAAAGCCCTCCGACGGAAAGCGAGGACCACATGTATTAAAATCTTTTATGGTTTTGCCGTATTAAGCAATTACATTAAGACAATGTATACATGAGTGTTATATATGGGGAGTGGGGAAGGCAGAGGGGGGGGGGGTGTATTCATTACATTTAAAGCATTATAACTGACTGATATACTCTTGCCTTTATGAATTCATTTATGTTACGTACGGAAAAGTGGTTTCAAAATGGTTAATAAACTGTTTAGATGAGCACAAAGAAAACCTCACAATAACCCACCCCAGGTGGTTATTTTAAGACACTCAATCAGGGTATAAACGCTTGTCAAAATAATCCCCAAAGCGGTCCCAGCCTGAACCCACTGACCCTTAAAAGAAAGCAACACCGCTGATCTGTGACAGGGAAAGGAACGAGCATTGATTCAAAATACAGCAGCTCTAAACAGGAATATGTTAGCCCGTAGAAAATATTCACGCCTTTGTGTTTCAATGTCCGGTTCCTGTAAATAAACCGGACCTCGCATGCAAGCACACATGCGCCCGAGGCGGGCACAGCACATCCCAGTTTGCATCAGCTTTGGACCAACGCCTGGGAATAAAGATCAAACACAGCTCTACAACAAAAACTACAGTAGTCTGTGGTTAGCCGCACACTCTGGCTACGCTATCTGCTCCTTATTACTTCGAATCTGCCTGACACAGAGCAAAAAGGCCCCAGGGACCAGAGTCGGCATTCAGTCTAATTACAGTCGTACCCTGCGTGTAACCCCTTGGCTGCCAGGAAGCGCCGTACTACAGAATGCCAGAGATACTAAGCAGAGCTATGTGGCCGATCAGATTTGCAAATGTGGCCCGAGTGAGAAAAGGGGTTAGGGGGGTCTGGTCCCAGCTCGTTACCAGTGTTCAGTTTAACTTGTAACTTCACGGCTCCATCCCACCTGCTAGCTAGATAAAGGCGGACATAGAGTACATTCACAAGGCAACATTTAGTACCTTAAAGCAGCAACACCCCCCCGGGAGCCTATACAGTGTTTAATGATCATATAATATGTTAGATCTTGTCCCCTGTGCAATCCTAGATTTTGTTTCATTTCTTTTGTGATAAAAATCATGATTTCCTTCATTTTTAGCATCTCTTCATTTTCCCCCCTCCCGACACATCATATATATTAAACGCTTCAGATTAATTTTTTCTTTTAACGGTGATCACGCAGCAGACGGCCTCTTTGTATGTACAATGATATTTATATCGACAACCATGTACGCAGTGCTTTACCACATTACATAGTAGGCAAATAAATGATAATGGGGATAAATGCAACAGGTAAGTGAATATGACAACACGAGGAGAGCCCCATTGGACATCACCTTCCATCTGGCTGCTTATATCCTTTTATTCAGTGTGACTTGGGGCCTAGCGCCATAGATATACCAAATCTCCAATAAATTACAACAAGTTAAGAGAGACCCTGCCCCAAGAGCTTACTCTGTACGTGGTATGCTGGGAGCCGGCTTACAGACGAGGAGCACAGGTCCATCATTACAAGTGCAGACAGAGGTCACGTGCATGTGGAGTTTGTACAGGCGTCGGTAACGTAATAGATGCTTCTGCTAAGAGGCAGATTTTCAGCTGGGCTTTGAATGTGGAAAGTGAAGATGGTCGATGTATACTGACATACCCCGCATTAAAGCTGCAGTTCCATCTCCGTTTTTTTTTTTTCAAACATTTTTATTAGGTGAAATCGACAGATTACAAGCATATAATAAACAATAATCAGCCTATAACCAACGTAATGTTTTGAGTATAATGATAGAAAGGATAGAGAAAACTTCGCCACAGGGTGGGACCCCTGGGCCACACCGTGGTCCAGTGAGTGTGGGTCGGAAAAAAGAGAGGAAGAATGGGGGGGGGGGGAGGGGGGTGTTTCCCCCAGTTTTTAGAACGCAGCGACCAGGCTGGGAATCGTCTTCCTCCCCTTGTTCCCAGTTCTTTGGGTATTTAGGTTTTTTTTTTTTACTTCAATAGTTTCATGTGGGCAATCTCTACTTACCTAAGAACTGCATAGCTGCCGGTCATTCGTTCTCCGTCTATTGATCGGCAAATTTGGCGACATCTTTAATATGGGGAATGTAAATGGTTGCTATAGCAACAAGCATGCTTTTAAAAATAGAATAGAAGAAAATTGGTCTTTAAAGTTGTTTTTTTTTTTTAAAACGAAAATGCTAAAAGTATTTTTTTCTACTACAGAACTGATTTATTTAAAAAAAAAATTACACATGCAGGATATTGCTTGAACTGCAGCTTTAACGTACGCAATGGGTCCAGAGCATGTTTGTAAAGTGAAATGTACTTAAAGTGAAGCACTACCTTTTTTCTACTTATCGATGCATGTACTGTATAGTCATATACGTGTATAACTGGTGTAAATAACGCATTTGTAACAGGCTCTATAGTCTCCCTCCCCGCTCGCGAACAGCTTCGGTACAGGTAGGGAACCGGTATTGCTGCTCAGACGTGCTGACAGGCGCATGCACGAGCTCCTTTTTGCCTATTGGGCATATGTTCCTTACTCGCGAGTGTACTTAAGTGAGTGTCCTTAAACCGGGGTATGCCTGTTTTGAGTGGAAGAGAGTTCCATAGGTAAGGAACATTAGGGACAGTTTTAAAAACAAAGGAAGCGCTTCTTTCTTGTGGACAAGAGACGACCGGAAAAGGTAAAAGGTGCAAAAATGAGAACCTTGTGTTGACCGTAAAGAGGCGAGTAGGGGTGTAATAAGAGATCAGAGTTGAGATATATGGGAGGTGCAGAGTCTAAAAGGAGAATATAGCCACGGCATTAACAGGCAGGTAGTGTACTTTTAATAGGTGATGGTGTTATCCTTTTGGCCTAATTCCCTTAAAGGTGCAGGCCTGCATACGATTTAAATTGATTTTTTTAATGCCACCTTCTTGTGCAATTTGTTGACACCCCTCTGGCCGTGAAAGGTTAGGTGTGTGCAGTGACTAATGTTTCCTTATTTGAATGCACCACTCCACTTCACATATAGCTGCTTGTTTCATGGGCCTGTGGGCAGAACAATGTCTGCCATGTCCCGCAGGTGATGGTTTTGTTTTAATGCTTCATAAACAGAAGTGAAAAATAGAGAATAGAAGTATTTTTTTTAATGTTTATAATCTCTACATGGTAAGCCAATAATTGAGTTTTAAATCTCTAACCTAATTCATTAGATTACACGATTTGTACATGCAAATTCTTCATTCCTACTTTCCTTTTTAAACTTGGTTTCTTTGTGTAACTAATCATGATTGCCATCACAGCAAAGGAGATTAATTACCAGATAGGAATAAAGTTAAGACAACTCAATTTTTTCCTCAGAAGCTTTGTACTTGAAAGCTGCAATTCTCTCCATCCCAAAAAATAAACAAACAAAAATAAAGCTAAAACAAACTGTTGCATTATACTGTTGCATGCCATTTTCCTGCTTTCCATTTTTTCTCTCTAAAAAAAAAAAATTTCCCTTGTTTGCTTGTTTACATGTTTCACTGGCATCAGCTGTTACCATGGCAACCTCCGTTTCAATCTGTGTAGCTGGTGACGGCCATTTTAATTTCCCTTGAACGCAACATTGTCAGCATGCGATCTCTCGAATAAACTGCAGAATTTGAAAAAATAAACAAAGGCGGGCTTTGCTAAACACGCACCAAAGGGACTTCACTGTGGTAAGAGAAGGATGTGGCGATGTAACGGGGATTGCTGCTTCAAGTGTGTTTGAATGTTGCTAAAAGGAAATGACTGCTAAAACCTTTAAAACTTCTCAACACGGTCTGGACGTTCAATTGAAACCCGGATTCCCCCTCCGCCCCCAAGAAGCCTAACGAGTTTAACTCCTATAACGTTAGTAGAGTACTTTTTCCCATGGGCATGTCCTGTTATCTTAATGTTTTGTAATTTAGAAGCTAGAGCAGTGTTTTTCAACCAGGGTTCCTAGGAACCATTATGTTCCCCCGCATCCCTAAGGGTTCCTTTATTTTCACATTTTAAAATTGTACCCAAATACAGAAGAATTTACAATGCCGATCTCAGATCGCTATTGAGAGGGTCGGGTTCCTTACAATGCATCTGATCTCAGACGCGCTATTAGAGAGGTCGGGTTCCTTACAATGCATCTGATCTCAACGCGCTATAGAGAGGGTCGGGGTTCCTTACAATGCATCTGATCACAGACGC
This sequence comes from Ascaphus truei, assembly GCA_036426205.1. NCBI lineage: Eukaryota > Metazoa > Chordata > Amphibia > Anura > Ascaphidae > Ascaphus > Ascaphus truei. The sequence continues at coordinate 2,629 of WSYH01010567.1, read as the reverse complement.
CTATTAGAGAGGGTTGGGGTTCCTTACAATGCATCGGATCTCAGCCCTCTATTAGAGAGGGTTGGGGCTTCTTAAAATGCATCTGATTCTCAGACGCGCTTTAAGAGGGTCGGGGTTCTTACAATGCTCTGATCTCAGATGCGCTATTAGAGAGGTTCGGGGTTCCTTACAATGCATCTGATCCAAGACGCGCTATTAGAGAGGGTTGGGGTTTCCTTACAAGCATCTGATCTCAGACGCGCTATGAGAGGGTTGGGGCTCCTTACAATGCATCTGATCTCAGAGACGCGCTATTAGAGAGGGTCGGGGTTCCTTACAATGCATCTGATCTCAGACGCGCTATTAGAGAGGGTTGGGGCCCTTACAATGCATCTGATCTCAGACGCTCTATTAGAGAGGGTTGGGGCTTCTTACATGCATCTGATCGGACGCGCTATTAGAGAGGGTTGGGGCTCCTACAAGTCATCTGATCTCAGACGCGCTATTAAGATGGTTGGGGTTCCTTACAATGCATCTGATCTCAGACACTATTAGAGGGGTTGGGTTCCTCTGAATTTCACATGGGTTCCTTAACAAAAGAAAGTTGGAAGCCCCTAGCTAGCGATTCAAAGCGTGTTTGAGGTTCACCATGGTAACTTTACACTGCACATTACTCTGGAAGAGGCTCCAATTTAACCCCCCAAACACTAAAATTTTCAACCACTGATCTCCTGTATGGAGGGTCAGATTTTAGAAATAAAAACAGCGTCAAAAGGGCAAGAGGAAATCTTTGAGTCAGCGCAAAAAATAAAAATGGCCATCAGCACAAACGCTGCTTTAAACATCCATTTCCCTCCAATGAGGGCTGGACAATGTGCTCTGCAAAACAGCAACCGGTGTCAGAGCCAATTTAATACCGGGACAGAAACGGTTTGTCCTGCTCACGTCCGCTCCATGGTAAATAGCCAGGCTGCCTTAAATCCCTTTACTAGCGGCTCTCATTGGTGTTGTACACATGTAGCAGACGTCATTGCGCCTGTTAACGATACCGCCTTATTAGCGCAAGTTTTACTGCAAGCGACCTGAACCCTTTGGGTGCCCCAAGACAGTCACATTGTCCTGGCGTCTGCACTGCGTACCCCCACAGCTGCGGTCTCGTGGAGCCCCCGTGGTGCGCTCTGAAGTGAACGCAAACAGAGGACGACAACTCCTGTTCTTTCCAGGTTAAGGGCCGGCGCGGCCTGCGGGTTAATGGGTGCGTTCTTCATGCATGCAGTATGTACGGTGCTCTTTCTTGCCTATTCTGTGTTAGCAGGGTGAGGGAAAATATTATTCGCCTATATATTACCTTACTATTTATTAGGACATTACGCCAAGGACGTCACCTACATTGCTGGAGCACGTCTATGCCTGCGTCAATATCTCCGATTTGTTTTTCAGATGGAAGGCCGCACTTCTTATACCTTTTGCACAACATTACCCACTCAAGTAAGAAAACTACACTTAATCCAAGACCAGAGCCACAACTTGTGCCTCTGGGGAAGTCTCGTTACCTCCACTGTGCCTCTGGGGAAGTCTCGTTACCTCACTGTGCCTCTGGGAAGTCTCGTTACCTCACTGTGCCTCTGGGAAGTCTCGTTACCTCACTGTGCCTCTGGGGAAGTCTCGTTACCTCACTGTGCCTCGGGGAATCGCTTACCTCACTGTGCCTCTGGGGAAGTCTCGTTACCTCACTGTGCCTCTGGGGAAGTCTCTTTACCTCACTGTGTCTCTGGGGAAGTCTCGTTACCTCACTGTGCCTCTGGGGAAGTCTCGTTACCTCACTGTGCCTCTGGGGAAGTCTCGTTACCTCACTGTGCCTCTGGGGAAGTCTCGTTACCTCACTGTGCCTCTGGGGAGTCTCGTTACTCACTGTGGCCTCTGGGGATGTCTCGTTACCTCACGCGCCTCGGGGAAGTCGTACTCACTGCGCCTCTGGGAAGTCTCGTTACCTCACTGTGCTTTTGGAAGTCTCGTTACCTCACTGTGCCTCTGGGGAAGTCTCTTTTACCTCACTGTGCCTCTGGGGAAGTCTCCTTCCTTCACTGTGCCTCTGGGGAAGTCTCTTTATCTCACTGTGCCTCTGGGAAGTCTCTTTAACCTCAGTGCCTCTGGGGAGTCTCGTTACCTCACTGTGCCTCGGTGGGGAAGTCTCGTTACCTCACTGTGCCTCTGGGGAAGTCTCGTTACCCTCACTGTGCCTCTGGGGAAGTCTCGTTACCTCACTGTGCCTTGGGGAAGTCTCGTTACCTCACTGTGCCTCTGGGAAGTCTCTTTACCTCACTGTGCCTCTGGGGAAGCTCTTACCTCACTGTGCCTCTGGGGAAGTCTCTTTACCTCACTGTGCCTCTGGGAAGTCTCGTTACCATCACTGTGCCTCTGGGGAAGTCTCGTTACCTCACCTGTCCTCTGGGGAAGTCTCTTTACCTCACTGTGCCTCTGGGAAGTCTCGTTACCTCACGGTGCCTCTGGGAAGTCCTTTACCTACTCACTGTGCCTCTGGGAAGTCTCTTTACCTCACTGTCCTCTGGGGAAGTCTCTTTACCTCACGTGCCTCGGGGAAGTCTCTTACCTCACTGTGCCTCTGGGGAAGTCTCGTTACCCTCACTGC